>CM042415.1:30612370-30914870 GCA_023634145.1 Thymallus thymallus | reverse complement strand
GTTCAATGTTCCCTAAATCCACATACAGTCCTGGTTAGGTTAGGTTCAATGTTCCCTAAATCCACATACAGGCCTGGTTAGGTTAGGTTCAATGTTCCCTAAATCCACATACAGGCCTGGTTAGGTTAGGTTCAATGTTCCCTAAATCCACATACAGGCCTGGTTAGGTTAGGTTCAATGTTCCCTAAATCCACATACAGTCCTGGTTAGGTTAGGTTCAATGTTCCCTAAATCCACATACAGGCCTGGTTAGGTTAGGTTCAATGTTCCCTAAATCCACATACAGGCCTGGTTAGGTTAGGTTCAATGTTCCCTAAATCCACATACAGGCCTGGTTAGGTTAGGTTCAATGTTCCCTAAATCCACATACAGGCCTGGTTAGGTTAGGTTCAATGTTCCCTAAATCCACATACAGTCCTGGTTAGGTTAGGTTCAATGTTCCCTAAATCCACATACAGGCCTGGTTAGGTTAGGTTCAATGTTCCCTAAATCCACATACAGGCCTGGTTAGGTTAGGTTCAATGTTCCCTAAATCCACATACAGGCCTGGTTAGGTTAGGTTCAATGTTCCCTAAATCCACATACAGGCCTGGTTAGGTTAGGTTCAATGTTCCCTAAATCCACATACAGGCCTGGTTAGGTTAGGTTCAATGTTCCCTAAATCCACATACAGTCCCGGTTAGGTTAGGTTCAATGTTCCCTAAATCCACATACAGTCCTGGTTAGGTTAGGTTCAATGTTCAAAGGGCCTCGGGTCGCCAGATAGCCCTCTGCTCCAGTGTTTCACCCTGACCCGATAGGGTTTGATTGACTCATCCCGGCCCAGGTGCGATCTCTTCCCTTTGCACCTGATTCCCTCTCGTCCCTGTTCTCCCCCGCTCTCGAGTTCTCCTCTCAGGGTTAATAGTGATGAAGTCATCTGGCCAGGCCAGGCCAGGAAGGGAACAGGGGAAACCTGAGTGGCTGTTCAGGACTTGGCCAGAGCACTCACACAGACATCAGTCACACCGGGCCGACTGGGCAGGTGTCAAAGAGGAAGACAGCATTAATAAATATCATTAATGAGAGGAAGATACAGGATCCCGGGAGGACAGAGGTCAGGGGTTAGAGGTCAGACAGTAAATGGCTCCTTCCCTCTGGGAGAAAGCATCTTGAGTCCGGTGGCTGGGGTTTTATGTTTAATCTATGTGGCAGCATTTTATCAACGTGGAACACTGAATGGTAAAAGACAAATAAACCTTGACAACCTGTCATTACTACTGTCTACATTCTAGCTCCTGATACGCCGTGATTATCGGTAGTTACCGTTACTTTTCCATCTCACCAGATCTGTTTGTTGATGTACTATAAGGTGGATAGTTTGAGGACTGTAGTCCTCTTCCTACACACTGTATACCATCCTGTCAGATCACTAGGCCTACTCCCAACACTACAGGCCAACACCTGCACTGACATAATGACTGTTCTGTGGCCTGGCTACATGTAACCACGGGGAGAGAGAAACCAATGCGTGTGTTATTACAGGTTAATGCAGGTGGTGGTTAAGTCTGGTTGGATGAGCACAGTCTGAGCCAAACACAACCATGTGTTAAAGTACATTAGAGATCATGATGAAGGGGTTTGGGAGAGACAGTGCCTGCATCCCGAATGGCACCCTATTCACTTCCAAGTGCACTACTTTTGACCAGGGTTTATAGGGCTCTTGTCAAAAGTAGTGCACTATATAGGGAGTAGTGTGCCGTTTGGGACGCATCCACAAGCCTGCTGATCATCACCGTGGAAGGCCCGTCATTCTGTTCAGTTGCGTCACTGTGGGTCCGAATGCAGCCAGCCAGGGACATAAGTTTGGGCTCAGCTTAGTGGAGCTGAGTTAGATCTGGGAGAGTTTGAGCTAAGTCATTCAGTTGTGAAAAGTGAAACTAGAGAGTAGAAGAGTGGGAACTTGGCCTGCATCACGGTGAGGGAATATTTCTCTATCTTTCTCTCTCTTCTCTCGTTTGCGACACAGTTGCTTTGTTAGCTGTAATACTTGATAGATTGATTTGGTTACAGTTTCACAGATCCTCCCTGAGTCTCTTAGATGCTGTGTTTTAATCATACATACCATTGTTTAGTAGTTTCATGTGTAGTGGGACTTCTCTTTTGTGTTGCAGAAGTAAAGCTCAGACCGACTGTATCATAGGTGAAGTCCATTGTTACGTACCACCATCAGTGGTTCTGTTCTCTGCTCTGTGGCTACTCTCAGCTTTGGCTGGTACAATGTACTGCTTGATTGTGAGTTCCATGAGTTCAATTCTCTCTGTAGTGAGTGTGTCTGTTGTTATGGTTACGAGCTGTGTGTGTCGGGTGTAGCTAACATTGTGTTTTAACTTTGAGAGCTGGCCCCTGTCTCTCTGACCTGCCTCTGCTAGCTGCAGTACGCTGCCTGACTGTGACACACTGGAGCTATGTCCCAAATGACACCCTATTCCCTATATAGTGCACTTATTGTGACTTGAGCCCTAGTGCACTATAAAGATAATAGAATGCCATTTGGGAGGCAGCCTGCGGCCTCTCTTCTCCTCCTGATGGAGGTTAATTCAGTTAAAAGCCAGATAGATAGTAGAGGCGACGCTGCCAGCTGGACTCCTCTCACAACACAGGGCTGATAAATGAGCACTCTCTCTCTCTCTCTCTCTCTCTCTCTCTCTCTCTCTGTGTGTGTGGAGGGGAGACTGGAAGCTATCCACTCCCCCCCCTCTTCTCCCTCCACCCCTCTATCCCCCACTCCCCTGACGTTTGGCTGGCATGGAGCCAGGCAACATCAGCCCCAACCCTCAGCCTCAGCCCCAGCCACAGCCCCAGCCTCACCTCACCCCCAGCCCCACCTCACCCCCCCAGCCCCAGCCCCAGCCCCACCTCACCTCACCTCACCTCCCAGCCCTGTACCCCCAAGACCCAGCCCCAGACAGGCACATTAGTGGGTCTGCAGTGCAGTGCAGAGCAGACAGTGGTGTATGGGGCAGTCACATTCCACTGCCTGGGTCTCTGCTCTGGCCTCTGTGGGAACGTGGGCGTGGCTCAGGACAGGAGATTGCCTGCTGTGATTGAGTGGTGAGAGATAGGCGACAGCTGCCCAGCCTGATTGGCTCCCGCTATCGAAGGGGAGGGGCCCCAGGTCTGGGTGTTGATTGACAGGTTGAAGGCTGAATGGGGAGGTGTTAATGGTGGCCTGTCAGGGTCAGATGACTTCCTCAGACAGAGCCACATGGAAGATGTCCATGTCAGCAGTCTGGGGAATATTAGTGATGTCGTCTCAGACTGCTTTTTATCTGTTAGGTGTAGTGTACATTTAGTAAGTGGGTCTAGAGACTGTAAATATACATCTAATTATGCTTTGTTATAAGCAACAGATACAGTGGCCAGAATCTCACAGAGCTAATGGAGGTGAAGGCCAGACAGACAGACAGACATATGCACCATCCGACTCCAACCCCCCGGTGCTGCAGCCTGGTATAACCGACCCTCTGAGTCTGTATACAGCTGCAGACAGGCAGACCTGATCTAACCCACTGTGTTGTAGTCTAGACAGACCTGATCTAACCCACTGTGTTGTAGTCTAGACAGACCTGATGTAACCCACTGTGTTGTAGTCTAGACAGACCTGATCTAACCCACTGTGTTGTAGTCTAGACAGACCTGATGTAACCCACTGTGTTGTAGTCTAGACAGACCTGATGTAACCCACTGTGCTGTAGTCTAGACAGACCTGATGTAACCCACTGTGTTGTAGTCTAGACAGACCTGATCTAACCCACTGTGTTGTAGTCTAGACAGACCTGATCTAACCCACTGTGTTGTAGTCTAGACAGACCTGATGTAACCCACTGTGTTGTAGTCTAGACAGACCTGATGTAACCCACTGTGTTGTAGTCTGGTCTCTGTTATATGTTAACTCTAGCCTCATTGTCTCATTTGTCACAGCACTACAGCGAGAGTCTAGGTCTGCACCCTATTCCCTGTATAGTGCACTACTTTTGACCAGAGCCATATAGGGAATAGGGTGTTTACTGGAATGCAGCCAGGCCAGTCTGGGCCAGGCGCTGACTGTGAGAAGTGCTGTTGAGACTGAGATGGAGGTGGTGGAGGCTGACATGGCTAATTGAGTGACTGTCAGTGACTTACATAACAAGAGAAAATAAAGCAAAACATTATTTTGAACTTGCACCTTGTGTATTCTACTATTCTAACTATCAACAGTAAGTTTAGACCCTGACTGAGCTCGTTTATGAGTGTTGAGTTGTGTGTGTGTGTGTGTGTGTGTGTGTGTGTGTGTGTGTGTGTGTGTGTGTGTGTGTGTGTGTGTGTGTGTGTGTGTGTGTGTGTGTGTGTGTGTGTGTGTGTGTGTGTGTGTGTGTGTGTGTGTGTGTGTGTGTGTATAGAGTTGTATTAGTGCTGAACCATGACAGCAGTATGAAGGTTCTGGGAACAGAACAGGAACCATGACAGCAATATGATCTATTAGGGTAATATCAGGTAGCACTGATCTATCCAATTAATGCTGAGAGGACCATGACATTGGTATTGGTTAACCTTTGATATACAACCCTATGCTTTCAGGATGTTCCTAGTTTGTATGAGAGAGAGCCAGATACAAACTCTATGGCTGTGCCAGGAACAGACTGAAACAGGCTTGATAGGCGAATGGTTTCACTGGGCTAGTTTCACACAATACTCAACGTCCCATAGAAACAGCCTGCTACAGTAAATTACAACCTAGATATGATGAATGTCCCATACTTGTCACTAAAAACTTCCTACATTGTAAACTATGCAGGCTGTCTGTGTGCATCAAATACCTGACATATTGTTGTTTTGTTTTCCACATTACTAAGATGATACTGTGGTGTGTGGAGCGTGCTGAATGCCTCAACCCTTCATTTGAGACAGCTAGAGTTCACCCTGAAGGAGGGTGAGAGAGAGAGAGGAGGGAGGAAGGGAGAGGCAGGGGAGGACAGGAGGAGGAGGAGGAGGAAGAGAGGGCTCTCTCTCTCTCTCTCTCTCTCTCTTTATCTCTCTCTCTCTCTCTCTCTCTCTCTCTCTCTCTCTCTCTCTCTCTCTCTCTCTCTCTCTCTCTCTCTCTCTCTCTCTCTCTCTCTCTCTCTCTCTCTCTCTCTCTCTCATTCTCTCTCTCTCTCTGGTGTGGTGACCAAGGCCAGCTGGCTGCTGGTCCCTCTGGGAATCATGAATGTGAAGGTTGTTAAAGAGACATGGAGGCCTGGAGGAGGCCTGGACACAGGCTGGACTGACTGACTGACTGACTGTGACAGCAGCTGGGAGGTAGGGGGATGGGGGGTGAGAGGGGAGAGAGGGGTATAGGGAGAGAGAGAGGGGTAGAGGGAGAGAGAGAGGGGTATAGGGAGAGAGAGATGGGTAGAGGGAGAGAGAGAGGGGTAGAGGGAGAGAGAGAGGGGTTTAGGGAGAGAGAGAGGGGTAGAGGGAGAGAGAGAGGGGTAGAGGGAGAGAGAGAGGGGTATAGGGAGAGAGAGATGGGTAGAGGGAGAGATAGAGGGGTAGAGGGAGAGAGAGAGGAGTTTAGGGAGAGAGAGAGGGGTAGAGGGAGAGAGAGAGGGGTAGAGGGAGAGATAGAGGGGTAGAGGGAGAGAGAGAGGGGTAGAGGGAGAGAGAGAGGGGTATAGGGAGAGAGAGATGGGTAGAGGGAGAGATAGAGGGGTAGAGGGAGAGAGAGAGGGGTTTAGGGAGAGAGAGAGGGGTAGAGGGAGAGAGAGAGGGGTAGAGGGAGAGATAGAGGGGTAGAGGGAGAGAGAGAGGGGTAGAGGGAGAGAGAGATGGGTAGAGGGAGAGATAGAGGGGTAGAGGGAGAGAGAGAGGGGTTTAGGGAGAGAGAGAGGGGTAGATGGAGAGAGAGAGGGGTAGAGGGAGAGAGAGAGGGGTATAGGGAGAGAGAGATGGGTAGAGGGAGAGATAGAGGGGTAGAGGGAGAGATAGAGGGGTTTAGGGAGAGAGAGGGGTAGAGGGAGAGAGAGAGGGGTAGAGGGAGAGATAGAGGGGTAGAGGGAGAGATAGAGGGGTAGAGGGAGAGAGAGAGGTAGAGGAGAGAGAGAGGGGTATAGGGAGAGAGAGGGGTAGAGGGAGAGAGAGAGGGGTAGAGGGAGAGAGAGGGGTAGAGGGAGAGAGAGAGGGGTATAGGGAGAGAGAGGGGTAGAGGGAGAGAGAGAGGGGTAGAGGGAGAGAGAGAAGGACATTGGAGAGAGTAGGAAGAGAAAGAGAAAGGAGATGTAGAGAGTTAGCAGACAACATAACAAGACTGACAAAACTGAATTGAATGGATTGACAATATTAATAAGTTTTGTGCCAATGATGAAAATCCCATTAACACCACCGTAAAGCTACAGTACAGTTCATCTTTATGTTAACTGAGGACCTTTCAGAATGAAGCCCCAGCCAATCCACTACAGTAATTACAGTGGCAGTCCCAGACTCAACACTCTCTCACACTGTTATTCCAAAACCTCCTCCCAAATGGAACAGCACAATGAAAAGGTGCAGACATGTTTTTTTAATATTATGACTAAGTTAGTTCTCCACAGATCAGACGCGCAGTGAGTGCAGCAGACATGTTTTGGCACTTGTATGTTTGGATTCGGATTCGAGTGGGTGATTTTTCCCTTTCCTTGGGGGTTGTGTCTTTAAGTGTCTGCCCAAACAAACAGACACTTGAGGAGTGGTGTGGTGGGACTGGTAAACACCAGGAATACAAGAGCTCCTTGAGAAGCCCTCTCTCTCTCTCTCTCTCTTGGCCAGTTCTCAGAGCCTCTCAGTGAGTCTTAAGTAGACCACATGGTTAAAGCGACTAACCTGCCCCTGAGTAAACATAGAACAGACCAGCCTCAGGCTCTCAGACAGACAGACAGACAGACAGACAGACAGGGTAGGGTAGGGTAGGGTAGGGTAGGGTAGAGGAAGGGAGCGAGCGAAAGAGTGAGATGGATATACAGTAAAATATACAGTAGATATACAGTAAAAAGATTAATGCAGCAGTGTATCATCTTACATTCAATAGTCAACATACAACATTTCAGTTGACTTACAGTACCTGTTGCCAGTTAACTCAATGATAGACTGTCAAACAGACAAAGTCTGGCCTAAAGAGATGAATCATTTAACTCTATGGTCTGGCATAGTAATGATTTGACCAGGAAGAACTCCTGTCCCTAATCCCAGCGAATGATAGATACATGGCCACCATGTTGTTCTTCTCCATACAGAGGCTGAAGGCGGCGCTCGCGCACCACCCGGGAGCCATCGCCAATGGCAACATGAACAGCATGGGTCACATGATGGAGATGATGTCATCGCGGCAGCAGCAGGAGCAGGGAGGCGGCCACCACCACCTTCACCCCTCCCACCCTCACCAGCACCTGCCAGCTCTGCCCCATAGCCACGCCTACCAGCACCACCCCCACCATCACCACAGCGGGCACAGCCAGGGCATGCACGGCCAGAGCGGGCACCACCACCCGCAGGACCACAACCCCCACCACAACTCCCACCCGACTCACCTCCACCCTGGGCACCCACACCAGACCTCCCCCCCGCCTCACCTCCACCCTGGACACCCACACCAGACCTCCTCCCCGCCTCACCTCCACCCTGGGCACCCACACCAGACCTCCTCCCCGCCTCACCTCCACCCTGGACACCCACACCAGACCTCCCCACACCCTCCACTTCACTCTGGACCAGGGTCACATTCACAGGTTAGCACTCACAAGTGATTATTTCCCCACTCATAGATACCGGAGCCAGAGGTATTGGAAGGTAAATATCAGAACCATTCATGTATAGACAGAGGTTTATGAAGGTTTGTCACAAAACCAAAGCATGGCAAGTACCTACCGAAACCACATGTGAAGCCAAAAGCACCTACTTTAACCCAAACCATAACAGTTCAGTCCAGTACTTTAATGGTCTGGTAGACAGACAGCCATTAGTGGTTTGGTGTAAATGCAGTAGAGGAAATTACAAATTCACTGTAAAGCGCCTGGGCTGGTCAGACACATTTTCCTCCAGCGGTGGGTCGTGGCCATACTGCCAAGAAGAAGTTAGTTACCTGGCAACAGACACAAAGGTCCTTTTATCCTTTGAGGTTGGTCAGCTGCAGATCAGTCTCAGCGGTCAGGAGGGTCAGCTGGAGGTTGTAAACTGTCTGTCGTAAAGGATTCTCAGGGCTCGTTTGGAAACTATGTCCCACACCCTTACTCTTAATTACCTCACAAACTCGTTTGGGGAGTTTAGGCCTTTACTCTGTTAGGTTGCTATGACATATGTACTGGGCTTCAGTCAGTCAGTCCAGTGGTCACAACATGTTCTAGGTGTTGTAGGGTTAGGGTAATGTATAGACCAGGGATTCAGTCAGTCAGTCCAGTGGTCACAACATGTTCTAGGTGTTGTAGGGTTAGGGTAATGTATAGACCAAGGATTCAGTCAGTCAGTCCAGTGGTCACAACATGTTCTTGGTGTTGTATGCCTATAAGACTGGCCTGGATTATTAGCACTAGTCATAGAGGGCTGTAAGAACATCAGCCACACAGCCTAGCATCAACTAACAATACATACTGTTATTGGCTTAGGTTTTCACCTATATTTGACATTGTCCCAGGACTGATGTTGCCATGGAAATTACAATAAGGTCAAAGCTCAACTAATACCATGAATGTATATTTTAGACTGTTGAGCCATTAGGAACACCCCCATTTATGTTACAAATAGATCCTTCTGTACCATTAAAACATTAAAACACACACTTGCTGTATACACAGCCGCCATCAAAGCAACTCGTATTTTCCACCATCCTCCTGAAAACGGTAATGATCTGAGGACTGAAAGCACTTGACCCATGCCAAGTATATGTCAGAACCAGTCAGTAGGCATACTAAGGGGTTTTAGAAAGCAAAGCAGGCTCTTTCTGACTGAGTGTCTGTGAGGGTTAGGCTGTGTGTCTGTGAGGGTTAGGCTGAGTGGAGGTGGGAGGTGGAAAACTGTGTCCTGACAGTTCTTTAACAAGTTGGGCAGGGCTGCTCTGTAAATCAGTCCAGTTACTCACTGACTGACTGACGGACTGACGGACGCCCACAGACAGGGGAAGAAGGGATGGGAGGGGGAGGTTACGTGGTGTGGGCATTATTTTATTTTTAGGGAAGTGGCGAGACATGGAATAGCTACAGGAGGTAATATACATGTATGTATGGGTGTCTGAGGGGGGAGGGGTGTAGACAGGTCATTGGCTGGTTTCCAGGACTGTCAAAGTACCAGGATGTCTGTGGAAGGTTTCAGGGGGTTGATGGTGGCAGGTACAGTAGGGACCGTGAATAGTGACTTTAAACAGGTAGAGTAGAAGTAAGAACCAGGTAGGGTAGAAGTAAGAACCAGGTAGGGTACATGTAAGAACCAGGTAGGGTACATGTAAGAACCATGTAGGGTGGAAGTAAGAACCAGGTAGGGTGGAAGTAAGAACCAGGTAGGGTGGAAGTGAGAACCAGGTAGGGTAGAAGTAAGAACCAGGTAGGGTGGAAGTAAGAACCATGTAGAGAAGAAGTAAGAACCATGTAGGGTGGAAGTAAGAACCAGGTATGGTAGAAGTAAGAACCATGTAGGGTGGAAGTAAGAACCAGGTATGGTAGAAGTAAGAACCAGGTAGAGTAGAAGTAAGAACCAGGTAGGGTAGAAGTAAGAACCAGGTAGGGTACACGTAAGAACCAGGTAGGGTAGAAGTAAGAACCAGGTAGGGTAGAAGTAAGAACCAGGTAGGGTGGAAGTAAGAACCAGGTAGAGTAGAAGTAAATCAGCTGTTAAGACTTAAGTCATGAGTTATTAGGCATGGAAATGAGACATGTTTGAAGTCCTTCTTAGTGACCTGTGTGTGTGACCTTGTTGTCTCGCTCTCTCTCTCTCTAGTTGTCGCCGGCGGCCCAGCAGATGCAGCCGAGCCAGACGATGCAGTCTCCGCCCCCTAGCAGTGGGCGCCGCAGGCGAACGGTGGACGAGGACCCCGACGAACGGCGGCGGAAGTTTCTGGAGAGAAACCGAGCGGCGGCCACGCGATGTAGACAGAAGAGGAAAATATGGGTGGTGTCACTGGAGAAGAAGGCTGAAGAGCTCACCCAGACCAACATGCAACTTCTGGTAGGATATATGTGGACTGGATGGGGCCCAAATGGCACCCTAGTCCTTATTTACTGCACTACTTTTGTTATAGTTCAGTCTATTGTTCCGTAGGGGCTTGTTGTAGTTCAGTCTGTTGTTCCGTAGGGGCTTGTTGTAGTTCCAGGAGGCAGACACTCACCCCACACTCATAGATACCAGAAATCAAAAGCATCCCCTGAAATGATGTCTGTCTTTTGACATTCCTACAAGGAGCTGTTTCATTTATTTGCCGTAGTGTTGTTAAAATCAAATTAAGATTGAAATCTTAAACCTGTAATTGTATATGGTTTTAGCAATGATAATAAACGTAATTGCAGTAATGATGCTTATTGTGTTTATTGTGAGTTTTGCAGTGAGGCTTAAACAAGCTATTTCCTTTTATTAAAAATGTACCTTCATTAAGAATCTACTCAACAAACCAAAAAGCTGAATTTATTCCCCAAGCAAAGATAATCAGTCAGTCCAGCTAACAGTACATCCCTCTTATTGTGCTGAAAATGTGTGTAGAGCGGGGAACTGTAAAGCACTTCGTGAAAACTGCTGATGTAAAAAGGGCTTTATAAAACACATTTGATTGATTGCTTGACTTGTTTTCAGAATGAGGTGACCATGCTGAAGAACGAGGTGACCCAACTGAAGCAGCTCCTCCTCACCCATAAAGACTGCCCAATCACCACTCTGCAGAAAGACTCCCAAGGTTACCTCAGTGAGTAGCTTGTTCGCACACACATACAGATGCACTCTTCAACACACACACTTGAAACCCTGAAACACACACACTCGTCCCTGTGCCTTATCACTACTATGCAGATAAATTTGCATAGAGAACCTCCCCCAGTTCTACTGCCATACAGCCATACAGTGTCTGTGTGTATGAGTCAGAAGCAGTCCTGAGGTCAGGGTGTTCAGGCCAGGGTGGTGACAGTCAAGATGTCCTATCCCACACTCACTGTACTATGAGGATATATGGATCCTGCCATGTGGATCACACAGGGTGTACGTATGCTGGCGGGAGCAACGCTGTTTCATGGATGCGGGGGAGGGAGGCACTAGAAGAGGCACTGGCCTGGAAGACTGGTTCTGGTCATCACAACCCCTGAACATGAGGCCTGTTTTTCCATCAAAAGTGGACTGGAGTCACAGAACTGAACCACAGCCCATTGTCGCTGCAGAGATTCCACGGAAGAAAGACGTCACAGCCTGCCGACCGCCGTCCAAACTCCCATGTCCTGTCCCGCCGGTCCTGGTCCCCCTGGTGGTTATTGGACTGTTCCACAGCAGCAGAGTATGACATCAGAACCCCACCCTCTGATATGGCTAGGAGGGACATTTCCATGTAATTAGGAGACGGCAGAAGGCCCCTCCCTGTGCTGTGAGGCTTCAGCAGGCAGGCAGGGGAAAATCATGCTCACTTCCCCTCGCACTACCCTGCTCTCAATGGCTCCTTGTGTAGAGGGGTAGACTGAGCTGGACTGACTGGGAGAGACTTGCATTGATAAGCCCAGTCTGTCTGTGTACAGATTTCACGCCTAGTATGTTTTGAAAATGTATCAAACATATTTTCAAAGGGATAAAGTAAAAAAATATATAAAGTGGGGAGAACAAGTATTTGATACACTGCCGATTTTGCGGGTTTCCCCACTTACAAAGCATGTAGAAGTCTGTAATTTTTATCATAAGTACTCTTCAACTGTGAGTGACGGAATCTAAAACAAAAATCCAGACAATCACATTGTATGATTTTTAAGTAATTAAAAATCATACTTGATACATCAGAAAATCAGAACTTAATATTTGGTACAGAAACCTTTGTTTGCAATTACAGAGATCATACGTTTCCTGTAGTTCTTGACCAGGTTTGCACACACTGCAGCAGGGATTTTGGCCCACTCCTCCATACAGACCTTCTCCAGATCCTTCAGGTTTCGGGGCTGTCGCTGGGCAATACAGACTTTCAGCTCCCACCAAAGATTTTCTATTGGGTTCAGGTCTGGAGACTGGCTAGGCCACTCCAGGACCTTGAGATGCTTCTTACGGAGCCACTCCTTAGTTGCCCTGGCTGTGTGTTTCGGGTCGTTGTCATGCTGGAAGACCCAGCCACGACCCATCTTCAATGCTCTTACTGAGGGAAGGAGGTTGTTGGCCAAGATCTCGCGATACATGGCCCCATCCATCCTCCCCTCAATACGGTGCAGTCGTCCTGTCCCCTTTGCAGAAAAGCATCCCCAAAGAATGATGTTTCCACCTCCATGCTTCACGGTTGGGATGGTGTTCTTGGGGTTGTACTCATCCCTCTTCTTCCTCCAAACACGGCGAGTGGAGTTTAGATCAAAAAGCTCTATTTTTGTCTCATCAGACCACATGACCTTCTCCCGTTCCTCCTCTGGATCATCCAGATGGTCATTGGCAAACTTCATGCGCTGGCTTGAGCAGGGGGACCTTGCGTGCGCTGCAGGATTTTAATCCATGACGGCGTAGTGTGTTACTAATGGTTTTCTTTGAGACTGTGGTCCCAGCTCTCTTCAGGTCATTGACCAGGTCCTGCCGTGTAGTTCTGGGCTGATCCCTCACGAGGTGAGATCTTGCATGGTGCCCCAGACCGAGGGAGATTGACCGTCATCTTGAACTACTTCCATTTTCTAATAATTGCGCCAACAGTTGTTGCCTTCTCACCAAGCTGCTTGCCTATTGTCCTGTAGCCCATCCCAGCCTTGTGCAGGTCTACAATTTTATCCCTGATGTCCTTACACAGCTCTCTGGTCTTGGCCATTGTGGAGAGGTTGGAGTCTGTTTGATTGAATGTGTGGACAGGTGTCTTTTATACAGGTAACGAGTTCAAACAGGTGCAGTTAATACAGGTAATGAGTGGAGAACAGGAGGGCTTCTTAAAGAAAAACTAACAGGTCTGTGAGAGCCGGAATTCTTACTGGTTGGTAGGTGATCAAATACTTATGTCATGCAATAAAATGCAAATTAATTATTTAAAAATCATACAATGTGATTTTCTGGATTTTTGTTTTAGATTCCGTCTCTCACAGTTGAAGTGTACCTATGATAGAAATTACAGACCTCTACATGCTTTGTAAGTAGGAAAACCTGCAAAATCGGCAGTGTATCAAATACTTGTTCTCCCCACTGTATATATATTTGACCTGTTTCATACATAGGACGCAGCTACAGTAACGGGACGATAGGGACAATTGATAACCTTTCAGACAATTAAAAAAAGTGTCTGTACCTTTTCAGACAGTAGAATTCTGCTCTGGCATAGAATGTTCAGGATTGTTTCCTTGTCAACAATAAACATTGATTGATGTGCTGTTGTGTTGTTTTCTGCAGTTTTTTATGGTAGGGTTGATAGATGTGTTTTCTTTCTACTAAATGTATTGGTAAGTCATTGTATTTAACAAACTTCAAAGTACTTTTCTTAGGAGCAAGTGGTCTGCGCACAGGCAGCTCGAGATAATTTGATTGACAATTCTGGTTGCCTAGTGATGGATGTTAGCCCGGCTTCAGGAGCGTTAGTTAAATGCCCGTTCAGTGGCGCTTCGAAACTATCTCCAGACTAGAGAAGGTTTCCTGGCGGCATTTAAAAGACCATAGTGTACCGTTTCAGACAAACAAACACGCCGTAGTCGAGGCTCTTTCAACGCGCCACATTCCATATGCCTGAAAGGGGTATATAATAGATATATTTTTTGGGGGAAAACACAACATTCAGTGTTTTATACTGCACATAGTACTGTAACAATTCTATTTTTGATGACAATGAAGAGGTTTTTAACTGTTGAAGGTTTCTGGACCGTGTTTGGTTAGATAAGCGGACATCTAGAGAGAGTTATTCTATTGAGGGCTTCATGTTTGTTTTTCTATTCAATTTAATTTTCACTACACCATGCATGTTGATACAAACACTGCACAGACACACCATTACCAAGCATCCACTCACCCTGTGTGTTGTCCTCCCCTCAGGTCCAGACAGCAGTCCAGCAGGCAGCCCGGCCCCAGCCTGCTCCCAGCAGCAGGTCATCCAGCACAACACTGTCACCACCTCCAGCACAGCTGTAGGGGGAAGCACTGTGCACGGCCTGCCCAACCACCGCACAGACATCAACCCCATCCACTAGAGACAAGACAGAGAGAGACTTCAGAGCCCCCCTACCCCCAGTCCGTACCACCAGCCCCAACCCCCATCCCATCCCTGGTCTAACCCCCCTTCCCTGTGGGCTGTCTGTCTGTTAGTACGGGACGGAGGCCTCACACGCTGCCTCCATCTCCAGGACCCGGTCCAAAGAAACCTCTGAGAGAAACCTCTGAGAGAAACCTCTGAGAGAAACCCCTGAGAGAAACCTCTGAGAGAAACCCCTGAGAGAAACCTCTGAGAGAAACCCCTGAGAGAAACCTCTGAGAGAAACCTCTGAGAGAAACCTCTGAGAGAAACCTCTGAGAGAAACCTCTGAGAGAAACCTCTGAAAGAAACCTCTGAGGCCTGCAGGGCTGCTCTTTCTACAGTAGCTGTAGTAGTATTTTTATAGACCTTTCTAACTCAAATGTGTTCTCTGGGTTTGTCTTCATTCTCATTTGTCTTCTATGTTTGTCTCATGTTTTTGTTATCCATTTTTTTTATTTCTACTTTAGTTAAAAGGGAGTTTTGCAATTCATGCAGCATTAACCCGTGTGACATTTTTGTGATGTCATACCTCTGTTACATCGACACCCCCACCGGGTCACTGTGGTGACACAGCAACGGGACATGAGCCTCAGAACGTCACCTCTGTGACCCCCCCTAATGTCATCTCTGTGACTATGTCTGCGTCCCAAACGGCACCTTTTTCTCTATATAGGGCACTACTTTTGACCAGAGCCCTATGGGTAAATGCTATTTGGGGCAATTCTCTTTTATGTGTGTTTGTGACTGATGGATAGACTAGGAGAGACTGAGTCTGAGTACCAGTGTCAGATAAGTATGTGTCAGATAGTTAATGTGTTGAATAGTGCAATGTTCTGGTTACATGTGTAACATACAGGGTATGTAGTGTCAGGTACTTGATCAGATACTTAACTAGCAAGTGTGTTGGATGCTACTGCCTCCACATTGTTGTTGTTTTTAACCAAGTCGAACTGTTGCCATGGTATGCTATTACTTGGTTACCGACCGGAATCTGGTGTTTCTGTTGAATGATGCTCTTTTTTTTTTAGAAAGGACCATGACTGTTACCCTAGCAACCCATCAATGCTATTTAGAGGGCGTTACATGTAATGAAAGATTGAATGGTGTTGAGAATATGTTCAAATTGAAGCAATACATCCTAGTATTGTTGTTCTATCAGCCATATTGCCCTGCACTGTGACACCAGCTAGCTGAGGCAGCTCTGGAGGCTGACCCCTGACCTGTTTCCTCCACTCTTCTGGAGGCTGACCCCTGGCCCCTGTCTCCTCCACTCTCCTGGAGGATGACCCCTCCACTCTCCTGGAGGCTGACCCCTCCACTCTCCTGGAGGCTGACCCCTGGCCCCTGTCTCCTCCACTCTCCTGGAGGCTGACCCCGGTCTCCTCCACTCTCCTGGACCAAGTAAAGCTTTAAGAAGAGACGTATCCTTTAGTGTTGTTCTAGTGTTGCTGCAGCCAGGCTTCCGGAATCAGCGGCACATTCCAAATGACCTGAACATTCCAGATATGAGCCGTGTGCTGTCCTCTGTCTGCCTCAATATCTCAGGTGTAGGCGACATATAGAGAGAGATATGAGATGAGAGAGTTGATTGATTTTATGCTTTTGTAGTCTGACTGTCAGTCTGTATTTGACCGTTAAAGAATGATTGGTTAAGTTTCTATCCCTTTATCATGAAAAGGTCTTACTACCATCTCTAACAAGGTTTAGCGGTTTTAGCCAGATGCTTTCCAAAACGTCACAACGTGCCTGAACTTCTCTCAGTCTTTTATTACTAAGTGTAATGTCAATTGTTTCAAATACCTTTTAATCATCATTAACTTTTCCATTGAGCTATCAAGCCTTTATAACTGTTTTCCCCAGTCTCAGTGAGTGTAGCGTTGATGGACACTGTGTGTTTCTGCTGTTGGTGTGTTTTTTATGCCATTTAACAGAGGCTTTTATTCTAAACTACTTAGTCATGCATGCATACGTTCTTTATGTATGGGTGGTCACGGGAATCCAACCCACTATCCTGTTGTTGCAAGCTACAGAGGACCAGTGTGTTGTCAGGTAGTTTAGTCTGTAAGCTACAGAGGACCAGTGTGTTGTCAGGTAGTTTAGTCTGTAAGCTACAGAGGACCAGTGTGTTGTCAGGGAGTTTAGTCTGTAAGCTGCAGAGGACCAGTGTGTTGTCAGGTAGTTTAGTCTGTAAGCTACAGAGGACCAGTGTGTTGTCAGGTAGTTTAGTCTGTAAGCTACAGAGGACCAGTGTGTTGTCAGGTAGTTTAGTCTGTAAGCTACAGAGGACCAGTGTGTTGTCAGGTAGTTTAGTCTGTAAGCTACAGAGGACCAGTGTGTTGTCAGGTAGTTTAGTCTGTAAGCTACAGAGGACCAGTGTGTTGTCAGGTAGTTTAGTCTGTAAGCTACAGAGGACCAGTGTGTTGTCAGGTAGTTTAGTCCGTAAGCTACAGAGGACCAGTGTGTTGTCAGGTAGTTTAGTCCGTTAGGACAAAACCAGCTGGATGACTGACCAGGGAGGAAAAGGCTGACCTTCCATATAACCTCTGACCTCTCCATCCCAGCCCCAACCCAGCTCTCCCACAGACAGGATGACATATATGTGTGTGTGTGTGTGTGTGTGTGTGTGTGTGTGTGTGTGTGTGTCTGTGCTCCATCAACACGTCTTCCAGCAGCCCTAACCAGTAGGAAAGCTTAATATTCACTTTAGTTTTGACCACAACTCTGTCATCCTTGCTCAAGTCACCCCTTAGTTAGCACTGATCTAGGATCAGCTTACCTGCCCCATATCCAAAACTAAACCATTAGTGGAGGGGGATTCTAAACAGACTTTAGCTAAGTGTCTGAGAGAAACTTCACTTTACTCTGTCATTCTTTCCCTAAACATGTTCATCCTTTAGCAGTACTAGTAGTACCTTAGACTACATCCTTTAGCAGTACTAGTAGTACCTTAGACTACATCCTTTAGCAGTACTAGTAGTACCTTAGACTACATCCTTTAGCAGTACTAGTAGTACCTTAGACTACATCCTTTAGCAGTACTAGTAGTACCTTAGACTACATCCTTTAACAGTACTAGTAGTACCTTAGACTACATCCTTTAACAGTACTAGTAGTACCTTAGACTATATTCTTTAGTAAGAGTGAGCCAACCAGCTCTACAGACAGGTAATGTAGAGAGAAATCACGAAGCTGTCTATGCACTTTGACCTCTGTGATATCCAGAGGGTAGAATAGCCATATTGAGGTCTCAGTGATGCCCGGTTCAATACACCAGCGAGATTCTGACTGACTGACTGTTGATCTGTAGAGATACTGACTGACTGTTGCTCTTTAGAGTGACTGAGTGACTGTTGATCTGTAGAGAGACTGACTGACTGTTGCTCTGTAGAGAATGACTGACTGTTGATCTGTAGAGAGACTGACTGACTGTTGCTCTGTAGAGACTCACTGAGTGACTGTTGCTCTGTAGAGAGACTGACTGAGTGACTGTTGCTCTGTAGAGAGACTGACTGAGTGACTGTTGCTCTGTAGAGAGACTGACTGAGTGACTGTTGCTCTGTAGAGAGACTGACTGCATGACAGTGACTGTTGCTCTGTAGACTGACTGAGTGACTGTTGCTCTGTAGAGAGACTGACTGCATGGCAGTGACTGTTGCTCTGTAGAGAGACTGACTGCATGGCAGTGACTGTTGCTCTGTAGACTGACTGAGTGACTGTTGCTCTGTAGAGAGACTGACTGCATGACAGTGACTGTTGCTCTGTAGACTGACTGAGTGACTGTTGCTCTGTAGAGAGACTGACTGCATGACAGTGACTGTTGCTCTGTAGACTGACTGAGTGACTGTTGCTCTGTAGAGAGACTGACTGCATGACAGTGACTGTTGCTCTGTAGACTGACTGAGTGACTGTTGCTCTGTAGAGAGACTGACTGAGTGACTGTTGCTCTGTAGAGAGACTGACTGAGTGACTGTTGCTCTGTAGAGAGACTGACTGCATGACAGTGACTGTTGTTCTGTAGACTGACTGAGTGACTGTTGCTCTGTAGAGAGACTGACTGCATGGCAGTGACTGTTGCTCTGTAGACTGACTGCGTGACTGTTGCTCTGTAGAGAGACTGACTGCATGGCAGTGACTGTTGCTCTGTAGACTGACTGAGTGACTGTTGCTCTGTAGAGAGACTGACTGCATGACAGTGACTGTTCCTAATGGTGGGACTCCATAAGGTGCTCCTTATAAAGCTTTAAACGTACCTTTCAGATGTCTGTTAATACGACATTGTTAAGCTCCAGTTTATCTCATTGTGAAGGTAGCTAACTATCTAAATCGGGTGAACTGGAAACATGCGCTCGCTTTTTCTCAAATGTGTAGAAAGGGTTGGGCCGTCGGTTAGAGGTGTGTGTGAGAATAACTGAGTTTCTGAAAGGTTTAACATGTATTAAGGGCTTCCCTGTATTGAAAACAGGTTAAACACGTACAAAGCGCTTGCCTTATTTCATCAACTTTGTATTTTCTTTTGAATCTCTAAACATTGTGGCTTTTATTACTTTCAACAACTACTTGAGTATTAAACTGTTCTGAAAAAAAATAAAAATGTTGCATCATGGGGGAATATATGGCATTGACTGCAACATATTCAAATGGAATCGTTGTTCAATGTTTTGTTGGAATAACAGCTGTAGTTTTAGTTAACAGTGGACAGACAGCTCAAGCATAAGGAAGAGAGAGATTTGTCTAACTGTATAGGCAGACATAAGAGACAGGTGAGTTCAGGATGAGTGTCTGTGTGGGTTTCTGGAGGAGAGGTGGAGGACAATGCCTGCACATTAAAATAGAAATGTATCATTTTGAATATAAAACTATAAATATTGTATAGAATGTCATTAATTTCTGTAATCCTGACTGTACATGTAATGCAACCACCTTTCTTTTCGAAAGGAGTCTTTGATGATTTGTACATGTATGTAAATTATGTTTGCATAGCACTTGTTTGCAGCCTTCTCAATGTATGTTTGTCAAGGTTCATTTCCACGCTTCGATACGTGTCCACGGTTTATTATACATAATGGATTGATGAATTCATAGTTGCCTGCATAACTTTGTACATGTCTCGTGTCTCTCATCACAGCATATTGTATGGTCTGAGCTTTGTTTAACAGTTGTACAGATGTTACATATCACTGCAGCTACATTACAGTAGGAGAATAAAGGACTTGTGTAACATTACTCAGCTGGCTCATTACAGTAGGAGAATAAAGGACTTGTGTAACATTACTCAGCTGGCTCATTACAGTAGGAGAATAAAGGACTTGTGTAACATTACTCAGCTGGCTCATTACAGTAGGAGAATAAAGGACTTGTGTAACATTACTCAGCTGGCTCATTACAGTAGGAGAATAAAGGACTTGTTATTGAGTTGCACCTCCTTGTGGTATACATTAAGAACACCTTCCTAATATTGAGTTGCACCTCCCTCTGCCATTTTTGTAGGCAAATAAGCACATAGACACTTTTAATCATGTGTTTCATACATTGATGATGGACATGTGTTTCCTACAATGATGGACATGATGTGTTTCCTACATTGATGATGACCATGATGTGTTTCATACATTTATGATGACCATGATGTGGTCTTTACACAAAAAAACAGATATGGGATATTGTGCTCATATAGCAAGGAGAGATATGTAATTAAAGACATACACTGAGTATACCTAACTTATGAACACCTTCCTAATATTGAGTTGGTCTCAGAACAGCCTCAATTTGTCAGGGCCTGGATTCTTCAAGCCATGTTGACTCCAATGGTTTCCACAGTTGTGTCAAGTTGGCTGGATGTCCTTTGGGTGGTGGGCCATTCTTGATAAAACAGGAAACTTGAGTGTGAAAAACCCAAAGCTCACATGACAATGAGTTCACTGTACTCAAATGGAGATTCACATCATGGATGTGCAACTGACAAATCTACAGCAACTGCATAATGCAATAATGCCAATCTGACCAAAATCTCAGAGGAAAGTTTCCAACACCTTCTATGCCACGAAGAATTAAGGCAATTCTGAAAGCAAAAGGGGGTCCAACCCAGTACTAGCAAGGTGTACCTAATGGAGTGAGTGTATATTTGTTCAGTAACTTTGTTACATTTAAAAAGCACAATACCACCAGGCATTTACAGTATTTCAAACATTAGCGCCCTCTGGTGTTCATCCATGGAACCTGAACAATGTGTTTCATTTATTTGTATTATAATTGCAAGCCAACCTCTTCATCAAAAATATATTGATCATGTGCAACAAATATTAATCCCCAGTCAAAAAACAGCAAAATATTCATTTTGACAGATGCACAGAATAGCAAACATGAGAATTCATTTGCAGTGCATCAGAGAGCAGTTACAATCTGAGGGTTAAAGTAGGATTTAGGAAGTCATCAAACCCTGATGAAGGCAGCATAGCTGTCCAAACGTTTGTATCCATTACATGTATTATTTTCTAGGTGATAGACCTCTACCACCTATAATTGGCTTTCCATAATTACGAACTTGCTAATCAATAGTTTGAAATAAACAGCCACTGGGAATCTGGAAACACTCAAAGGTGGAGGAACTCAGCTCAACTGTGTTCCTGCTCAGTTCCGCCTACTCAAATAAATCCCTGTGTTGAGAGGAATCTGTCAATCATATCAAAGGACCTCTCTGGTTGGTCGTACGGTAGTATGTGCCCTCCCCCTCGTATAATCACCTGCATGACAAGGAGACACAGACAGACAGGTTTAGCACGTGAACCAGTGGTCATGGGATAGTCGTGGTCATGTTCAGTTTTCCCATCAAGAGCACTGTGTTCCCACTTGGTGTCTAAAGTTTCTTATCTTCCTGGCACTGATTCTCCTCATAACAGCGAATTTTGAATAAGACTCTACTTTAATTAACTGTTACGTGGTTGTTTTTTCCCCCTACTAAAACTACACTGACTAAGGCGCTCTGCATGAGATCTACTGCTAAATGACTCACATTATGTTTAGTTATGCTATGTTTATATTTTAAAGGGTGGCCAAATGCCCTGAATCCCCAGTAAAGTCCTGGACACAGACGTGCAGTACTCACCTGGTAGAATTCTCCTACTTGGCGTACGTATCCAGCCACCTCTGTGTCCTCTGGCTGGATCTTCCAATGGAAGCGAGGGGCTTTGTTGAACTCATCAGCCCCGGTCCAGTTCACCGTGGGCAGGAACCTCTCAGTCAGGGGGGCTGCCACAATCACATCCAGCTGACCACTGTAGATCAACACCTGTGTGTGTGCAGAAGAAAGAGAGAAACACAGATGAAGGTTTTTATTAAATGATTCCAGTATAGTTATCCAAACAATCCACTTGTCTTTGGAGTTTGTGAGGAGAGGAGTTTGTGGTATACTGTAGTTAGTCATAGTGTAGCTAGTGGTATACTGTAGTTAGTGATATACTGTAGTTAGTCATAGTGTAGCTAGTGGTATACTGTAGTTAGTCATAGTGTAGCTAGTGGTATACTGTAGTTAGTCATAGTGTAGCTAGTGGTATACTGTAGTTAGTGATATAGTGTAGTTAGTCATAGTGTAGCTAGTGGTATACTGTAGTTAGTCATAGTGTAGGTAGCTAGTGGTATACTGTAGTTAGTGATATAGTGGTATACTGTAATTAGTCATAGTGTAGCTAGTGGTATACTGTAGTTAGTGATATAGTGGTATACTGTAGTTAGTCATAGTGTAGCTAGTGGTATACTGTAGTTAGTGATATAGTGGTATACTGTAGTTAATCATAGTGTAGCTAGTGGTATACTGTAGTTAGTGATATAGTGTAGCTAGTGGTATACTGTAGTTAGTGATATAGTGTAGCTAGTGGTATACTGTAGTTAGTGATATAGTGTAGTTAGTCATAGTGTAGCTAGTGGTATACTGTAGTTAGTCATAGTGTAGCTAGTGGTATACTGTAGTTAGTCATAGTGTAGCTAGTGGTATACTGTAGTTAGTCATAGTGTAGCTAGTGGTATACTGTAGTTAGTCATAGTGTAGCTAGTGGTATACTGTAGTTAGTCATAGTGTAGCTAGTGGTATACTGTAGTTAGTCATAGTGTAGCTAGTGGTATACTGTAGTTAGTGATATAGTGGTATACTGTAGTTAGTCATAGTGTAGCTAGTGGTATACTGTAGTTAGTGATATAGTGGTATACTGTAGTTAGTCATAGTGTAGCTAGTGGTATACTGTAGTTAGTGATATAGTGGTATACTGTAGTTAATCATAGTGTAGCTAGTGGTATACTGTAGTTAGTGATATAGTGTAGCTAGTGGTATACTGTAGTTAGTGATATAGTGTAGCTAGTGGTATACTGTAGTTAGTGATATAGTGTAGCTAGTGGTATACTGTAGTTAGTGATATAGTGTAGTTAGTCATAGTGTAGCTAGTGGTATACTGTAGTTAGTCATAGTGTAGCTAGTGGTATACTGTAGTTAGTCATAGTGTAGCTAGTGGTATACTGTAGTTAGTCATAGTGTAGCTAGTGGTATACTGTAGTTAGTCATAGTGTAGCTAGTGGTATACTGTAGTTAGTCATAGTGTAGCTAGTGGTATACTGTAGTTAGTCATAGTGTAGCTAGTGGTATACTGTAGTTAGTCATAGTGTAGCTAGTGGTATACTGTAGTTAGTCATAGTGTAGCTAGTGGTATACTGTAGTTAGTCATAGTGTAGCTAGTGGTATACTGTAGTTAGTCATAGTGTAGCTAGTGGTATACTGTAGTTAGTCAGTGTAGCTAGTGGTATACTGTAGTTAGTCATAGTGTAGCTAGTCATAGTGTAGCTAGTGGTATACTGTAGTATACTGTAGTTAGTCATAGTGTAGCTAGTGGTATACTGTAGTTAGTCAGTGTAGCTAGTGGTATACTGTAGTTAGTCAGTGTAGCTAGTGGTATACTGTAGTTAGTGATATAGTGTAGCTAGTGGTATACTGTAGTTAGTGATATAGTGTAGCTAGTGGTATACTGTAGTTAGTGATATAGTGTAGCTAGTTGTATACTGTAGTTAGTGATATAGTGTAGCTAGTGGTATACTGTAGTTAGTCATAGTGTAGTTAGTGATATAGTGTAGTTAGTCATAGTGTAGCTAGTGGTATACTGTAGTTAGTCAGTGTAGCTAGTGGTATACTGTAGTTAGTCAGTGTAGCTAGTGGTATACTGTAGTTAGTGATATAGTGTAGCTAGTGGTATACTGTAGTTAGTCATAGTGTAGCTAGTGGTATACTGTAGTTAGTCATAGTGTAGCTAGTGGTATACTGTAGTTAGTGGTATACTGTAGCTAGTGGTAGTGTAGCTAGTCAGAGTAGCTAGTCGTATACTGTAGTTAGTCATAGTGTAGCTAGTAGTATACTGTAGTTAGTGATATAGTGTAGCTAGTGGTATACTGTAGTTAGTGATATAGTGTAGCTAGTTGTATACTGTAGTTAGTGATATAGTGTAGCTAGTGGTATACTGTAGTTAGTCATAGTGTAGTTAGTGATATAGTGTAGTTAGTCATAGTTTAGCTAGTGGTATACTGTAGTTAGTCAGTGTAGCTAGTGGTATACTGTAGTTAGTCAGTGTAGCTAGTGGTATACTGTAGTTAGTGATATAGTGTAGCTAGTGGTATACTGTAGTTAGTCATAGTGTAGCTAGTGGTATACTGTAGTTAGTCATAGTGTAGCTAGTGGTATACTGTAGTTAGTCATAGTGTAGCTAGTGGTATACTGTAGTTAGTGATATAGTGTAGCTAGTGGTATACTGTAGTTAGTGATATAGTGTAGCTAGTTGTATACTGTAGTTAGTGATATAGTGTAGCTAGTGGTATACTGTAGTTAGTCATAGTGTAGTTAGTGA
The DNA here is from genome assembly GCA_023634145.1 of Thymallus thymallus. Lineage (NCBI taxonomy): Eukaryota > Metazoa > Chordata > Actinopteri > Salmoniformes > Salmonidae > Thymallus > Thymallus thymallus. The sequence goes on along the minus strand of CM042415.1, from coordinate 30,890,618 downwards.
TATAGTGTAGTTAGTCATAGTGTAGCGATAGTGTAGTTAGTAACTGATACTTTAGTATACTGTATCTAGTAATTGATACTGTAGTTAGTGTTACTGTACTTAGTAATGTATATTGTAGTTAGTTACTATCTACAGTATCAGTTACAAACTACAGTATCATTTACTGATACTGTAGTTAGCGGTATACTGTCTCGTAACTGATACTGTAATTAGTGAATACTGTAGCTAGTAACTGTAGTTAGTAATATACTGAAGTTAGTAACGGATACTATACTAGACATAGTGTAGCTAGTGGTATACTGTAGTTAGTCATAGTGTAGCTAGTGGTATACTGTAGTTAGTGGTATACTGTAGCTAGTGGTAGTGTAGCTAGTCAGAGTAGCTAGTCGTATACTGTAGTTAGTCATAGTGTAGCTAGTAGTATACTGTAGTTAGTGATATAGTGTAGCTAGTGGTATACTGTAGTTAGTGATATAGTGTAGCTAGTGGTATACTGTAGTTAGTGGTATTCTGTAGTTAGTCATAGTGTAGCTAGTGGTATACTGTAGTTAGTGATATAGTGTTGTTAGTGATATAGTGTAGTTAGTCATAGTGTAGCTAGTGGTATACTGTAGTTAGTGGTATACTGAAGTTAGTAACTGATACTGTACTTAGTGATATACTGTAGTTAGTCGTATACTGTATCTAATAACTGATACTGTAGTTAGTAACTGATAATGGAGTTAGTGGTATAATGTAGCTACTGACTGATACTATAGTGTTATACTGTAGTTAGTAGCAGATACTGTAGCTAGCGCTATACTGTAGTTAGCAACTGACACTGTAGTTAGGGCTATACTGTAGCTACTGACTGATACTATACTGTACAGTCGTGGCCAAAAGTATTGGTCTCCACAAAGTTTGCTGCCTCAGTGTTGATGGCAATTTGCATATACTCCAGAATGTCATGAAGAGTGATCAGATGAATTGCAATTAATTGCAAAGTCCCTCTTTGCCATGAAAAGAATCCCCAAAAAACATGCATTGTTTTTGCCAGAGGCAAACATGCATGTTTGCCACTGCATTTCAGCCCTGCCACAAAAGGACCAGCTGCCATCATGTCAGTGATTGTTTCGTTAACACAGGTAGGATTGTTGACGAGGACAAGACTGGAGATCACTCTGTCATGCTGATTGAGTCAGAATAACAGACTGGAAGCTTTAAAAGGAGGGTCGTGCTTGAAATCATTGTTCTTCCTCTGTCAACCATGGTAACCTGCAAGGAAATGCATGCAGTCATCATTGCTTTGCACAAAAAGGGCTTCACAGGCAAGGATATTGCTGCTGGTAAGATTGCACCTAAATCAACCATTTATCAGATCATCAAGAACTTCAAGGAGAGAGGTTAAATTATTGTGAAGAAGGCGTCAGGGCGCCCAAGAAAGTCCAACAAGCGCTATGACCTTCTCCTAACGTTGATTCAGCTGCGGGATCGGGGCACCACCAGTGCAGAGCTTGCTCAGGAATGGCAGCAGGCAGGTGTGAGTGCATCTGCACGCACAGTGAGGTGAAGACTTTTGGAGGATGGCCTGGTGTCAAGAAGGGCAGCAAAGAAGCCACTTCTCTCCAGGAAAAACATCAGGGACAGACTGATATTCTGCAAAAGGTACAGGGATTGGACTGCTGAGGACTGGGGTAGAGTCATATTCTCTGATGAATCCCCTTTCCGATTGTTTGGGCCATCCGGAAAACACCTTGTCCGGAGAAGACAAGGTGAGCGCTACCATCAGTCCTGTGTCATGCCAACAGTTAAAGCATCCTCAGACCATTCAAGTGTGGGGTTGCTTCTCAGCCAAGGGAGTGGGCTCACTCACAATTTTGCCTAAGAACACAGCCATGAATAATGAATGGTACCAACACATCCTCTGAGAGCAACATCTCCCAACCATCCAAGAACAGTTTGGTGACGACCAATGCCTTTTCCAGCATAATGGAGCACCTTGCCAGAAGGCAAAAGTGATAACTAAGTGGCTCAGGGAACAAAACATCGACATTTTGGGTCCATGGCCAAGAAACTCCCCAGACCTTGATCCCATTGAGAACTTGTGGTCAATCCTCAAGAGGCGGGTGGACAAACAAAACCCCACAACTTCTGACAAACTCCAAGCATTGATTATGCAAGAATGGCCTGCCATCATTCAGGATGTGTCCCAGAAGTTAATTGACAGCATGCCAGGGCGGATTGCAGAGGTCTTGAAAAAGAAGGGTCAACACTGCAAATATTGACTCTTTGCATGAACTCAATGTCATTGTCAATGAAAGCCTTTGACACTTATGGAATACTTGTAATTATACATCAGTGTACCATAGTAACTACTGACATAAAGATCTAAGAACACTGAAGCAGCAAACTTTGTGGAGACCAATACTTGTGTCATTCTCATAACTTTTGGCCATGACTGTAGTTAGGGCTACTGTAGCTACTGACTGATACTATAGTGTTATATTGTAATTAGTGACAGATACTATAGCTAGTGGTATACTGTAGCTAGCAACTGATACTGTAGCTAGCAACTGATACTGTAGCTAGGGCTATACTGTAGTTAGCGACTGATACTGTAGTGGTATACTGTAGTTAGTGACAGATACTGTAGCTAGTGGTATACTGTAGCTACTGACACTATAGTGTTATACTGTAGTTAGTGACACATACTGTAGCTAGCGCTATACTGTAGCTGGTGAATGATGCTGTAGCTGGTGGGTTCGAATCCCGGGGCTACCCCTACATAAAATATATGCAGGCGTCCGTGTCAGTGTCTTCTGATAAAAGCGGCTGCTAAATGGCATATATTATATAGCTGAGCTGTTCATAGGACCATATATTATATAGCTGAGCTGTTCATAGCACCATATATTATATAGCTGAGCTGTTCATAGGACCATATATTATATAGCTGAGCTGTTCATAGGACCATATATTATATAGCTGAGCTGTTCATAGGACCATATATTATATAGCTGAGCTGTTCATAGGACCATATATTATATAGCTGAGCTGTTCATAGGACCATATATTATATAGCTGAGCTGTTCATAGGACCATATATTATATAGCTGAGCTGTTCATAGGACCATATATTATATAGCTGAGCTGTTCATAGGACCATATATTATATAGCTGAGCTGTTCATAGGACCATATATTATATAGCTGAGCTGTTCATAGGACCATATATTATATAGCTGAGCTGTTCATAGGACCATAGCATTTTGTGTGCTAGATGGAGATGGGCATTGACTCTAGTCTCACCCTGTAGTTGTCCATGAGCGTGGCGAGCCAGGGTTTGATGCTCTTCATGACGTCCTGCAGCAGGTGTTTCTCCACCTCCGAGCCGTCGTGGAACGTCAGGTTCCCTACGTGGATGGAGCGCCGCACCTCCGCCAGCGTTACAAACTGGGAGAAATACTCCTGGTCTACAGGCTCCTGTAGCACAGAAAACCACAACATAACTTGTTATTATCTAACCTTTATTTAAACCATGCTTCTGTGTGGAAGCAGACATTTAATTCAGGAAATATATCTCCTCTGGGTAATATAACTGATCTTTATTCAAACAGTTCGATGTCTCTGTGTGTAAGCTTGGCTCTGTGTGTAAGCTTGGCTCTGTGTGTAAGCTTGGCTCTGTGTGTAAGCTTGGCTCTGTGTGTACCTACCCGACACTGCAAGTAGTTGAAGTAGTTGGTGCAGCCAGTGGCATTCTGGAAGAACGAGGGGTACGGCAGAATGTCACCGTTCAGCAAGCTGTCAAATACCTGCAGAACAGGAGGACAGTGGAAGAACGTACCAGGAGGTTGGAGGCCTTGACAGAATGACTGACAGACAACAAAAACAAAGGTTATTGAGACAGCAGACCCAGTCAGTGTCTTACTTCAAAGGCCTCCACCCATTTCTCCTGCTGGATGAGCTGCACCCCATTGGCTGTCTGCTGATCAACATACTGCTTCTGAAGCATGTCTATCAGACCTGTTTGGTACAGGAAGTCTCCATACCCTCCCAGCATCTGAGACAGAGAGAAGAAAAGAGAGACCGACAGAGAAAGAAAGACAGAACAAGTGAGACCAAAGGAAAGAGCAAATGGAGAACAAAAACAAACATTTGTGGAGATATATTATATCTACAATGATATATTTCATATTAAAATCAGAAGTGTCAGACAATGTTGAGTAAAGTTGAAATAATGGTGTATTGAAACACAACCCACCAGCTCTGGGTCACAGAGGCCATCTCCGATGGCAACTCCCTTGAAGTTGATCTTCACCTTAGCAATGGGGTTGTGCTTATGGATGTAGTAACCAATGGCTGGGACATACTTTCCTGCATAGGACTGAGGACAAATACAATCAGTTTAACTGTCTGCGTTCTGATTGCAGAAAGTTATTGCAATTTTATGTTACTATGCATTTGTGGAGATATTATTCTTGTTATAGCAAAGACCCTAAAATCATAATTGTAAGACCTTGTTCAACATCAGACAACAGAATACAAAGCAGATGTCTTTATAGCTAGAATTTGGGGAATTTGCCAACTACGATATAAGGAAGTTCTGTAATGTTATGTGTAACACAGATGTGGAGACCAGAACCAAACTCACCTCTCCTGTAGCATAGAAGTCATTGGACTGATACTCAGGGAAGATCTGGAAGAACTGAGTCAATGCACTAAAGAACAAAGAAACTATGAGAAAAACAAATCGGTGCCACATGTAACAGAACCAAGGTTCTAGATGTATATTAAACAGAGACCATGGTGCCACACGTAACAGAACCAAGGTTGTAGATGTATATTAAACAGAGACAATGGTGCCACACGTAACAGAACCAAGGTTCTAGATGTATATTAAACAGAGACCATGGTGCCACACGTAACAGAACCAAGGTTGTAGATGTATATTAAACAGAGACAATGGTGCCACACGTAACAGAACCAAGGTTCTAGATGTATATTAAACAGAGACCATGGTGCCACACGTAACAGAACCAAGGTCCTAGATGCATATTAAACAGAGACCATGGGCGTGTTCCAGACCATCAGATCTTCACAATGCTTAGAGAAGTTTTTACCATCTCAGGAACCACATCAATATGATATAATGTTATTGTAATCTGTGCATCTGTAAGGCTGCGTTTACACAGGCAGCTCAATTCTGATCTTTTGCCCATTATTATTGGCAAAAGAGCTGATCTGATTGGTCAAAAGACAAATTGGTGAAAAAAATATCAGAATTTAGCTGTCTGTGTAAATACAGCCTAATGCACCAAGAACCTCAGTGATCAGTCTTACCTGTACAGATCTCTGCCTACATCATCCTGGTTCTGAGCAAAGCCTCTGTCATCATCAGTGAAACTGAACCCTGTTCCTACCTGGACAAGAAAACACACATGACATTACCTTATCACATACTGTACATGCTATTAGGTAACATGACATTATAATCACATACTGTACATGCTATTAGGTAACATGACATTATAATCACATACTGTACATGCTATTAGGTAACATGACATTATAATCACATACTGTACATGCTATTAGGTAACATGACATTATAATCACATACTGTACATGCTATTAGGTAACATGACATTATAATCACATACTGTACATGCTATTAGGTAACATGACATTATAATCACATACTGTACATGCTATTAGGTAACATGACATTATAATCACATACTGTACATGCTATTAGGTAACATGACATTATAATCACATACTGTACATGCTATTAGGTAACATGACATTATAATCACATACTGTACTATTAATGCTATTAAGTAAAAATCACACATTTTGTAGAGCAAACTATTAAAGCAGCCAAGAAACCAAATCAAACCTGTCTTGATACAGACAGACCACTCTGGGTGCGTCATAAATGGCACCCTATTCCCTATTTAGTGCACTTGTTTTGACCAGAGGGATGCAATCAAACTGTGTTCATACTGTACATTAATTCACAATGAGGAAGTAGAAGCCATACATACGTACTGGATTGTCGATGTACAGAACAGAGTATATGGATGTCCAGGGATAGTCTCTGTAGCCCACTGTAAACAGGTGAAATGACACATCAATACACACAGAGATGCATGGAGAGAGAAGAAGGCCTACTGCACCAGTAGGAACATACAGGTGTCTTTCTGATCAAATACAAATGACAGGGTCCAGTATAGAGACATGTCGTTATACACTAGACAGGGTCCAGTATAGAGACATGTCGTTATACACTAGACAGGGTCCAGTATAGAGACATGTCGTTATACACTAGACGGGGTCAGTATAGAGACATGTTATTATACCTTAGACAGGGGTCAGTGCAGAGACATGTTATTATACAGTAGACATGGGTCAGTACAGAGACATATGGCCATGTTGGTACCTGTTAGGTTTTTCAATACAACGTAGGGTCCATGTTCTACAAATAGCCCAAACATAGATGTGCCCCCAGGACCCCCCTGCAGCCACAGCAGGACTGGAGCAGTCTCAGGCCTCTCCTGCAGAGACAGAGACAAGTTAGTAGTTATATAACAGTGGATGCTGGGGCCATGTTAGTGATAGTTAGTAGTTATATAACAGTGGATGCTGGGGCCATGTTAGTGATAGTTAGTAGTTATATAACAGTGGATGCTGGGGCCATGTTAGTGATAGTTAGTAGTTATATAACAGTGGATGCTGGGGCCATGTTAGTGATAGTTAGTAGTTATATAACAGTGGATGCTGGGGCCATGTTAGTGATAGTTAGTAGTTATATAACAGTGGATGCTGGGGCCATATTAGTGATAGTTAGTAGTTATATAACAGTGGATGCTGGGGCCATGTTAGTGATAGTTAGTAGTTATATAACAGTGGATGCTGGGGCCATGTTAGTGATAGTTAGTAGTTATATAACAGTGGATGCTGGGGCCATGTTAGTGATAGTTAGTAGTAATATAACAGTGGATGCTGGGGCCATGTTAGTGATAGTTAGTAGTTATATAACAGTGGATGCTGGGGCCATATTAGTGATAGGCCTCCACCCAAAACCCCTCTAATACAATACTGTCACCTTGTGGCTAAGGCGTTGACACACAGTTATGAAGTAAACACGGTTTCATTACTAGGACCTTGGTAATGTGGGTAGCAGAAAGGACTTGTTTTGTACTTATCTTAAAAAAAGGGGCTATCAGTATTTTGTTACGTTTTCTGAAACTAAAACATGTTGAAATGTACAATCCAAATAAAACTCTGCCCTTTACAATAAAAGCAGTCCTTTACAATAGCTGATAAAATGTGATTGCTAGACAAACACGTGCTATTCATTCTCGTCACGAGTGAAACTGAGGAGAACACTGCAGCTGATATGGGTTGTACCCTATTCCCTAATCACAAGTAGATAGATAGATACTTTATTGATCCCCGGGGGGGAAATTTCATTGTCAAGCAGCTACAACAAAACACAGGGCAGGTGCAAAATGCCACAACGAAAGTACACAAAAGACAGATACACGGTACATGATACATAGAGCGGCAGTATGAAAAAAGTATAGAAATACAAGATCTCTGGAGTGAAAAAAAAAAAAAAAAAAAAAGATATAAAAATACATTGCATAGTATGAGTGGTTGGCTGAATATGTACACTATACATTGGTGGATGTTGGATGGTTAACTATACTATACAGGTCGATGGCAGAGAAATACTTCAGTAGCTAAAAATGCGTATGATATGAGCGAGGGTAATAATAGTTAAGTAGTGCACTACATTGGGAACAGGGTGCCATTTGGGACACATAGTAGTGTACTGTAGTGTACCTGAGCAGGGAAGAACCAGAAGTAGAGGTTGCTGTTGTATTTCTTGTTGACGGTGAGGTAGCCGCCATAACTCTTCACATTGGCACCAGGCAGGGGACCTACAAGACTCTGTTTCCGTGCTGAAAGAGGAGGTCATTGCTTTAAAAAATATACTTTCTCAAGACTATTTTAATCTGAACACAATGATTAGTCTTTATCAGACTTCTGTGTAATACAGTACATTATGTTAACGTCGCTACATTGTAAGAACTGTTCTGCACTCTCATGTCAGGTTTTGTGGCGTGGACCACAGGCAGAGTAGCAACAGCTAATGTGGATGCATAACGCATCATCATCAGTTTTTGAAAACTTGACTACTGCCATGTACAACATTTGGGATAGTTCAACAAATGAACAAAATACCAAAATATAGTTTCTGAGTAAAGTAAACCAACCTACCCTCTTCGATGTTGCCCTTTTCCAGGTAGGGGGTGAGAAAGAGCGGCTTGCCAGGGTCAGCTCCTCTGGAGAGCACGCTGACACTGGGAGATTTCTGGCAGAAGAAACTCGAGCAGCCCCTTGACTGCGCTGCCTCCAGGGAAGCCCACAGGAGAAGGACACAAAGAGTCTCCTTTAACATTCTGTCAGGGGTGAGTGGAAAAGAGAGACAGTTTTGCCACAATTTCATTCTCACACTTTTTGCATTATCACATTTCTGCTTTAGCTAGTTTGCGCATGTCTTTTTCCAAGTATGTTCAAGTCAAAAGAAGGAATTAGCTAGCTAGCCTAGTAAAATAACCATTGAGAGAACTGCACTGAATAATCCAATGACCTGGCTTTCATACGGCTTTATTTTGCAAACATACCTTATAATTTGTGTTCGCCTCCTCTGGAATTCAGAGCAGCCAGCTAATCCGTGTTATTAAAGCAAGATAAATCAGATTATCTGTAGTTTCACGTTGCTGCTCGATTGTTTTAAATGAAAAAAAATCACATGATCAAGTGGGTGAGAGATCATGTGATTTCATGGTGTCTTGCGCAATCTGGGTTCAGGTCCAAACACTTAAAAGACACCCTCGTCCACTTACCCTCGCTATATGCCCTTGGGGGAATCCCCGTCGCCATCTTGGTTGGCGGTCCAAATTATTAGCCAAGCAATGGAAGTTTGCAACATAAGCACCCAGACCTAGTTTTTAGTCGAGGTTGCAGTGTACAATTATGGCTCAGGTCCAAACACTTAAAAGACACACCCTATCCCCTCAGCCCTCAAATTAAGTGGACACTTCTGATGACGTGTCGTGACGTCTAGTGTACTAGTGTACACTTGCATGGCAAGGGGCAAGGGAGGAAGGAATGATTTTTAAATGGACCACACTTGCCCCGGAAATTCGTCACTCCTTCAACCTACGAATTTGTGTTTTCAGCCAACGGTAACTTATGTGTGTGTTTTATATGCTATACAGTAAATTATGATTGCATATTTATTTACATTAACTATATAATTATTAATATACGCCTACTGTGTGATAGCTAATTAATTTGCTAGCTAACTAACGTTAGCCTGCATTGCTGGAACTTCTAAAGAAGGAAAATATTTTACTTCTACATTTTCCTAAAACTAACCAAACAAAACATCATTACTTTTATGAGACGTGTTTGTGCCGCCATGTGCCTTAGTAGCACAATTATTTGCATTAGTTTTTACTTACACTTGTATGTTGACTTCTCCATTAATGTTGCTTTTAAGGTTTCACAGACTTTTATTACATTTTTTTTGATTTCACCTTTATTTAACCAGGTAGGCCAGTTGAGAACAAGTTAAACTTTTACAACTGCGACCTGGCCAAGATAAAGCAAAGCAGTGCGACAAAAACAACAACAACACAGAGTTACACATGGGATAAACAAACGTACTGTCAATAATACAATAGAACATCTATATACAGTGTGTGCAAATGTAGTAAGATTAGGAAGGTAAGGCAATAAATAGGCCATAGTGGCGAAATAAATTACAATTTAGCATTAACACTGGAGTGATAGATGTGCAGATGATGATGTGCAAATAGAGATACTGGAATGCAAATGAGCAAAAATAATAATATGGGGATGAGGTTGTGGGGTGGGCTATTTACAGATGGGCTGTGTACAGGTGCAGTGATCGGTAAGCTGCTCTGACAGCTGATGCTTAAAGTTATTGAGGGAGATGGTAGTCTCCAGCTTCAATGGTTTTTGCAATTCGTTCCAGTCATTGGCAGCAGAGAACTGGAAGGAATGGCAGCCAAAGGAGGTGTTGGCTTTGGGGGTGACCAGTGAAATATACCTGATGGAGCGCATGCTACGGGTGGGTGTTGCTATGGTGACCAGCGAGCTGAGATAAGTGTGGATTTACCTAATAAAGACTTATAGATGACCTGGAGCCAATGGGTTTGGCGACAAATGTAGTGAGGGCCAGCCAACGAGAGAATACAGGTCGCAGTGGTGGGTAGTATATGGGGCTTTGGTAACAAAACGGATGGCACTGTGATAGACAACAATTTCTAACTTATTTACATTCGTTTTTACTTACACTTGTATGTTGAGTTTTTACGTTTCGGTGGACTTTACTTAGCTGATGTACAATTGTCGCAAATTGAATTATGGGGAGTTTCAGGCCCCCAAGGGAACATAATTGTACACTCCCAAACTCAACTAAAAACTAGGGCTGAGGGGCTTATGTTGCAAACTTCCCTTGCTTGTTTAATCATTTGGACCGCACACCAAGATGGCGACAGGGATTCCCCCAAGGGCATAAGGCGAGGGTAAGTGGACAAGGGTGTGTCTTTTAAGTGTTTGGACCTCAGCCTATGTTCATTTCTGGGCCTGAAACCAACTTAAAAACTCAACATACAAGTGTAAGTAAAAACAAATGTAAATAAGTTAGAAGTTTTGCCACTAATGCACACAGCGGCACAAACACGTCTCGCAAATGTAATGATGTTTTTGTTTGGTTGGTTTTTGGAAAATGTAGAAATAAAAAATGTTCCTTCTTCAGAAGTTCCAGCTATGCAGGCTAACGTTAGTTAGTTAAATAATTTGCTAGCTATCATACAGTAGGTGTATATTAATAATTATATAGTTCATGTAAATAAATATGCAATCCTAATTGACTGTAGCGCATATAAAGCACACGCAAGTTACCGTTGGCTGAAAACACATGATCGCGGGATGACCGACTGAAGAATCTTCTTCTTCTTCGTCATCGTCTTCTTCTTCTTCTTCTTCTTCTTCTTTGGTGTTTTACGGCGGTTGGCATCCAACTTCAATAGTGCATTACCGCCACCTACTAGACTGGAGTACAACTCCCTCATACTTTGCTTGAAAAATAAATAAAAATTAATAAAGAAATACCCTACAATCTAACACTAAACTCACTAATTTCAAAATTAAATTAAATAAACTTAACACCACCCTACTCCACTAATTACATCTATTTATTCCTACCTCATGCCATCATCCTGAAAGGATGAGACATCACCACTTAACACACCTTGACGAATTTCCGGGCAAGTGTGGTCCATTTAAAAACCATTCATTCCTCCCTCGCCCCTTGCCCTACAAGTGTGCACTCTTCAGACGTCATCAGAAGTGTCCATTTAATTTGAGGGCTGAGGGGATAAGGTGTGTCTTTTAAGTGTTTGGACCGTAGCCACTATTTGTTTACGGTCTATCCAGATGGTTCCTGAATGTAACTGTTTTCTTGTGAAACACTTCTCCAGGCAATGTATTTTTAGCCTATATGGTTTTAGATAAATTGATATAGGCATATTCACATTTTTATCTTGGGTTATTTATTTCTTTGCACATGGTTACTCAATAAAGTGAGGCACTAACATTTGGAGTTGGACACATGCAATATAGCCGAATACAGTTGTCATCGTGTTTATATTTTGATTATACATCCTCAATTATGTATTGTATTCTAGCCATTTGTTGTATTATGGCAGTGGGGAGACTGAACCAGCAGCAGCCTGCCCTGCACCCACCCACTCTGTCGTCATCATCATTCATCATATTGGAATCAAATATCAGTGCTCAAAGGAATAGATCTGCTTCAGATTGACTGGAGTTCAGAGGTTTATTTCAGTCTACTGAATACTTCCACTTTAAGAAGGCGGCTCCGTCGCAGTGTAGTGTGTTTATACGATCCCAGAAGTGGCACCACCACATGGAAACGATACTGTATCTTTTATTCAACATGGCGAAAGCCTATGCCGCCCTTCCAGTGGATATATTTGACAAACTGTAATGGTGTGTATAGTTGTGCATTTAGACAAGATTATCGAAAGTTGATCTTGTACCTGTGATCCTGTCACTTGACTATTTTTACACCACTGCCAGTGAGCGGAGCTACAGTAAATGCGGCAACATACGGCGCGCAGGGAACCGCCAGGGAAAGAAACGGAAAGAAGTGAAAGCGCGCTGGAACGTTACACCTACAAGAAGAGGAATTGAGAAGGAACGAAAACCGACGTGAAATAAACGGCGTAAAGTCGTGCCAAATCAGCGAGTGAGAGTAGGCTACGCTACGTGACTTAAAGAGATGGACGGACTACCGGGGACGGGCTGTGAGCGCACCTCGACCGACCGCGAGTGAACAGACCGAGCATGAAGCGGATTGGGATGGCAGCATCCAGCAACTCAAGCCTGTCGGGTTCATCAGTGTCTTCTGGTAAGAGTCCTATATGAAAATATTTTGTTTGATAAAACAAATAACAAACATTTTACTATATATTATTTGGCCTTATAATTACATGTACTATTTGTTAGGCTTATCAATGATAATATTATCACCATTGTTATACTCTCTCTCTCTATTCAATATTTATTGCATAATGCAATTAATATAGGGGCTTGTGAGTTAAGTGTCAAAGCTGGCATGCATGAATTTGGTTTGTGATACACATTATGTAACTTTTTAAAAATCTCGATCTGTGCGTAATTGACAGACATCACCCAATAAGTCACGACACCAGTCGGCTACGTTGGCATCGATAATAATTAATTTCACGCCTCCTCTCATCTCTTGCTCTCTTTCACATCCGCCCCGAATGATAAACGTTCCACTTTCAAGAGCTTGATTGACAGTGACAGACCAGTCTAGTCGTTGGCAAATAGAATGTGCGTTTATGTGTATTTAACGCATACCTTATTGCGTCTGGGTTCAGTGAGGCATCATCTTTGATAGGAGGTGAACGCCTTTCTCAATGAAGAAGCTGAGATTGTAGGGTTGGGATTGTCGTTGATGTACATTTTTGTTTAGATAACCATCATTCAATTCTCCATTGTGCCCATAATCCTCTTGTTGACTGGCCAGTGTGGTCAGTGCTATATTCTGTTGGTAGGGGCAACAGGGATGGGGTCCCTCTAACTAAATCTACCATTTTCCATCATGCCCCCATGGTGACTAGGGCTTGATGTGACATTTCCAAAATGCTTGTTTATTCCCAGTAAAACATTTGAAGTTGGCCACTCACTAGTTGGCAGGATGCCATATATGCTGTGGTCTGAGTGTCTTTAGATATCTATAGGATCAGCTGCCGAGAAGATTCTCTGGGTTTCTTTAGATACCTATAGGATCAGCTGCCGAGAAGATTCTCTGGGTTTCTTTAGATACATATAGGATCAGCTGCCGAGAAGATTCTCTGGGTTTCTTTAGATTCATATAGGATCAGCTGCCGAGCAGATTCTCTGGGTTTCTTTAGATACCTATAGGATCAGCTGCCGAGAAGATTCTCTGGGTTTCTTTAGATTCATATAGGATCAGCTGCCGAGCAGATTCTCTGGGTTTCTTTAGATACCTATAGGATCAGCTGCCGAGAAGATTCTCTGGGTTTCTTTAGATACATATAGGATCAGCTGCCGAGAAGATTCTCTGGGTTTCTGAGTCAATCATGTAGAGGATAGGAAAGACTGATGTCCCAAATGTTCAGAAAATGAACTGGAAAAGTGCCACAGCTTCTCAAACAAACCGCATGAAACAGCAGCCGCTGGCTGTAGCCTCCTCCTGCACACACAGTATAGATAAACGTGTGGTGCCCATGTTCGTCAGGATATAAAGTACAAACATCACTATCACACTGTTGGTTAATGTATGTGGAGGCCACGCCAGTAACCACAGGGAGGTGGTGTGTGTGTGTTGTATAAGTGGTTATTCTAGTAGTTTCTAGTTGTTTAATAGCCAGGACAGGGAGAGTGTGTGTGTTTATGTCTTTGATGTTGCCATCACTTCTAAAATAAAATCCACCATAGTGAAACACATGCTGCTTGTCTCACAAACCATCAATGACCCTAGGAACAGTCAACTGTGCAGGGCAAGGTGGTGTTTGTGTCAAGATAACATTGTGACCAAAACTCAATATAAGTTACAGCATGTATACACTACCGTTCAAAAGTTTCGGGTCACTTAGAAAAGTCCTTGTTTTTGAATGAAAAGCAAATTTTTGTCCATTAAAATAACATCAAATTGATCAGAAATACAGTGTAGACATGGTTAATGTTGTAAATGACTATTGTAGCTGGAAAAGGCCGATTTTAAATGGAATATCTACATAGGTGTACAGAGGCCCATTATCAGCAACCATCACTCCTGTGTTCCAATGGCACTTTGTCTTAGCTAATCCAAGTTTATAATTTTAAAGGCTAATTGATCATTAGAAAACCATTTTGCAATTCTGTTAGTTTTCTGAAAACTGTTGTGCTGATTTTAAAGAAGCAATAAAACTGTCTAGTTGAGCATCAGCATTTGTGGGTTCGATTACAGGCTCAAAATGGCCAGAAACAAAGAACTTCTGAAACTCATCAGTCTATTCTTGTTCTGAGAAATGAAGGCTATTCCATGCGAGAAATTGCCAAGAAACTGAAGATCTCGTACAATGCTGTGTACTACTCCCTTCACAGAACAGCGCAAACTGTCTCTATCCAGAATAGAAAGAGGAGTGGGAGGCCCCAGTGCACAACTGAGCAAGAGGTCAAGTACATTAGAGTGTCTAGTTTGAGAAACCGACGCCTCACAAGTCCTCAACTGGCAGCTTCATTAAATAGTACCCGCAAAACACCAGTCTCAACGTCAACAGTGAAGAGGCGACTCCAGGATGCTGGTCTTCTAGGCAGAGATGCAAAGAAAAGCCATATCTTCCTCTGTCCAGTGTCTGTTCTTTTGCCCTTAATCTTTTCTTTTCATTGGCCAGTCTGAGATATGGCTTTTTCTTTGTACCAAGGCCTCCCAGTCCTCTTTCTATTCTGGTTAGAGACAGTTTGCGCTGGACTGTGAAGGGAGTAATATACAGCGTTGTACGAGATCTTCAATTTCTCGCATGGAATAGCCTTAATTTCTCAGAACAAGAATAGACTGACGAGTTTCAGAAGAAAGTTATTTGTTTCTGGCCATTTTGAGCCTGTAATCGAACCCACAAATGCTGATGCTCCAGATACTGAACTAGTCTAAAGAAGGCCAGTTTTATTGCTGCTTTAATCAGCACAACAGTTTTAAGCTGTGCTAACGTAATTGAAAAAAGGTTTTTCTAATGTTCAATTAGCCTTTTAAAATGATAAAATTGGATTAGCTAACACATCGTGCCATTGGAATATAGGAGTGATGGTTGCTGATAATTGGCCTCTGTACACCTGTTTAGATATTCCATTAAAATCATCAGTTTCCAGCTACAATAGTCATTTACAACATTAACAATGTGTAAACTGTATTTCTGATCAATTTGATGTTATTTTAATAGACAAAAAATGCTTTTTTTCTTTTTCAAAAACAAGGTCATTTCTAAGTGACCCCAAACTTTTGAACGGTAGTGTATGTGAGTGGGTGGGAGGAGCACTGACCTTTTATCCTATTGCTGCTGGGTTGTTGTCGTCAGAGTGAACATATGATATGATAGTCTGTATTTAGTTTGTGTCTTCTAATCCCTTCCCCCTCAACCTACCCAACCAACCCAACCATACCACACCACACAGCCAGAGTCAAATTACCCAGAAGGCTCTGCTGCCCATTGGAGCCAAGACATAATGTTTGCATTCCAAATGGCGCCCTATTCTCTATAAAGTGCACTACATTTTGACCAAAATAGTGAACTACATAGGGAATAGGGTAGCATTTGGGATGCAGGAGATCATTCTAGGCTGATACAGACTGGCCATGCCGACCGTATACTTCACAAGACATTATCTTATGAGTACGTTGCCAAAAGCAGTGGATTTACCACTTGACCACTGCATCTTTAAGGGGAAAGTCCTTTCTGACTGTGGTGTGGAAGCTTGTCATTATTGTTGGGCTCTCAATATAATTTTCCAGACGTTACAAGGTGCTGTGCTGCCAGGGATAGAGGGCCTGTCACACAAGGCTATCATTATCTTCCTGGAGAGCATTCTGGCACACAGACACAACATTTGAATAATATTTTATATGAGGCGTATGACTCCGTCTGCATCCCAAATGGCACCCTCTACCCTATATAGTGCACTACTTTTGGTCAGATTCCAGGGTCCAGGTCAAAAGTAGTGTACTATCTAGGTAATAGTGTGCAATTTGGGACGTATCATCAGAAATGAATCTGTGAACACAACACGTTCTGCTTCATATTAGCCCTCGGTTTCCTGCTGCTGTAAACAAATGTTGCTGTGATGCTGCTGTCTTCAGCTGTTTCTACGTGACAGTCTCTAGTCTCCCAAGCCTTGATTGACTAGACCGTCCTCTCTCGGAAGAGACTCAGCGGATGTATGAGGAAACTACAGTACATGATCGAGGTCAGTCCAGCCAATCAAGACTTGACTTTGAAGTTATTCTTGATGAAACAACCAGGATGGACAGAAAGACTGGAGAAAGACATCCCACTGTAGGATATTACCCACAATGTTTATCCATCCCACTGTAGGATATTACCCACAATGTTTATCCATCCCACTGTAGGATATTACCCACAATGTTTATCCATCCCACCCTGGGATATTACCCACAATGTTTATCCATCCCACCCTGGGATATTACCCACAATGTTTATCCATCCCACCCTGGGATATTACCCACAATGTTTATCCATCCCACCATAGGATATTACCAACAATGTTTATCCATCCCACCCTGGGATATTACCCACAATGTTTATCCATCCCACCCTGGGATATTACCCACAATGTTTATCCATCCCACCCTGGGATATTACCCACAATGTTTATCCATCCCACCCTGGGATATTACCCACAATGTTTATCCATCCCACCGTAGGATATTAGCCAGAATGTTTTGGAAGAAGAATAAATTATTGATGAGAAGCCGTACCCAGGCACTGACTTGCACTGTACATTATCATCAACTGGGAAAAAAATGAGAGATTAGTGATATACTGTATTTCACAATAATGTTTCATACCCCTGGATGGAAAAACCATTTGTGGCCATGCTTGTGCTGTGCACTGATCTGAGAGACTACTCCTCCGCATTACTGGCACAGGAGCGCTGAGTAGTGAGTACCAGGACACTGTTAGTCACACAGCTCTCAGCAAACACTCTGTCCTACTCTGGCTGGGATTAAATGGAGGATGAAAGTGTATCTTGTCTTTTGCCCTAGGCCTGCAATCACACCATTGGATAGTAGTAGAGGCAGGATTTGTGTCTCATTGTCTGCATCCCAAATGGCACCATGTTCCCTATGTAGTGCCCTGGCCCACTAGTGCACTATATAGGGAATAGTGTACCATTTGGGACGCAGACACAGTCTTGCAAAGGAAGAGAGCAGTCTGGTCTAAAACATTGTCCGACAGGTGTATCTGTCAAACTGTGTTCTGCATCACATAGGCATTCACACACGGACTGGAGTGGACTGGAAACTGTGTTACTAGGTATGTTTAGTCAGGCTTCAGGACAGTACTGGTGTCAACAGATAAGGATTACATTTTTCAAATCCTAGTAACTTTAGCAGGTTATCTCATCCTCTAGTGACTTTTAAAAAACACTAACTAAACAGTTGTTTTGTTTTTATGAAAACAGAACAAAAGTCTAATGTCCCCAGACAGAGATGGGTTGAGTCGCTTAATGCCGTCTTACTGTCTATTGATTATGAGTTAGAAACCCTGGTTCCCTCAGTGGCTTCCACCAGGCAGTCAGGGAATCACATTACCAAGCAATTGCGCCAACAGTTGTTGCCTTCTCACCAAGCTGCTTGCCTATTGTCCTGTAGCCCATCCCAGCCTTGTGCAGGTCTACAATTTTATCCCTGATGAACTAACACAGCTCTCTGGTCTTGGCCATTGTGGAGAGGTTGGAGTCTGTTTGATTGAGTGTGTGGACAGGTGTCTTTTATACAGGTAACGAGTTCAAACAGGTGCAGTTAATACAGGTAATGAGTGGAGAACAGGAAGGCTTCTTAAAGAAAAACTAACAGGTCTGTGAGAGCCGGAATTCTTACTGGTTGGTAGGTGATCAAATACTTATGTCATTGAATAGAATGCAAATTAATTATTTAAAAATCATACAATGTGATTTTCTGGATTTTTGTTTTAGATTCCGTCTCTCACAGTTGAAGTGTACCTATGATAAAAATTACAGACCTCTACATGCTTTGTAAGTAGGAAAACCTGCAAAATCGGCAGTGTATCAAATACTTGTTCTCCCCACTGTATATATACACACACACACGCGCTGGCTGGATATGCTTGTTTTAGAGCAGTTTGATGCACAGATGGTTTCCCTACAGGGGCTGTGAAACATCCCTATGATCTGACACTCAGTGGTGTGTGTGTGTGCGGCCATATGTTTGGTTGGGTCTAGCTGTCCATATGGATAGTGATGATGTTGAGAGGAGCGTGGGGCCTCTTTCTGAAATGTGTTAATAGGCGTGTTCTAGGGGCCTCTTTCTGAAATGTATTAATAGGCGTGTTCTAGGGGCCTCTTTCTGAGATGTGTGGCGTGTTCTAGGGGCCTCTTTCTGAGATGTGTGGCGTGTTCTAGGGGCCTCTTTCTGAGATGTGTGGGGTGTTCTAGGGGCCTCTTTCTGAGATGTGTGGCGTGTTCTAGGGGCCTCTTTCTGAGATGTGTGGCGTGTTCTAGGGGCCTCTTTCTGAGATGTGTGGCGTGTTCTAGGGGCCTCTTTCTGAGATGTGTTTATAGGCGTGTTCTAGGGGCCTCTTTCTGAGATGTGTTTATAGGCGTGTTCTAGGGGCCTCTTTCTGAGATGTGTTTATAGGCGTGTTCTAGTTGCCTCTTTCTGAGATGTGTTTATAGGCGTGTTCTAGGGGCCTCTTTCTGAGATGTGTTAATAGGCGTGTTCTAGTTGCCTATTTCTGAGATGTGTTTATAGGCGTGTTCTAGGGGCCTCTTTCTGAGATGTGTTTATAGGCGTGTTCTAGTTGCCTCTTTCTGAGATGTGTTTATAGGCGTGTTCTAGTGTTCTAGGGTGATTCCACACCAGCGGGAGTGGTAAATATATTTGGTATCTCAGATTGTTCTGGACATTCTCACATAGGAACTTAATTGGGAGGAAGGATGTTCAACATGCTTTTGACATTTGTATCTCAATTATTATATATTTTTAATCATGATGAAATGACCCATTTTAGGCCCTTTTTAGGTCTATACATTTTTAGACCCTATGATCTGTGAACCGTACATGATACAGACAACATCTTGGAGTCATTATACTCCATATAGTGTACTCTAAAATATGAAGTATATCTAGATTCTGAAATGCACATTTTCACATTCATTTATTCAACGTAATTATTTTGTAACAATATACTCTTCAAACACGTCAAATTTCCAGAGTAGGCTCTCTGTTACTTTTAATGATATGACCCATTTTCTACATAGACATTTGCTTTATAGGTCATTAACCAATCACAGCCCTCCTTTTAGGATTACACATTCAGCAAGTCACCAGCAGAGGGAGTTCCCTTTGAATCCATTTTCTCATTCACTGTGTTGGTGGTGCTCATAAAATGTATCATACCGTCAGAATTAGCAGAGAGCCCACTTGTAGAGTATAATTGTTTAAAAAAACATGTCTAAAATGAACAACATCAGAAAGTTTCGTTTTGAGATATTAATGTTTTATGTTGAATAAATGAATGTGATTATTATTATTATTTTTCTGAATCTAGACATACTATCTGAGAGCACACTACATGGAGTATAATGGCACCAAGGTGTTGTCTGTATCATGTACAGATCATAAGGTCTTACAGGAGGCATGTATAGGTCTAAAAAGGGGCCTAGAATGGCTCATTTCATCATGCTTTTCTCAAAAATGGTTTGTGATACGAATGTAAAAAGCATTTCAAACATCCTTCCTCCCAATGAAGTTTCCATGTGAGAATTGCCAGAACAATCTGAGATACCAAAAATATTTTCTGCTCGCTTGGAATCACCATTTTGTTCAATCTTGCTTGAGCACAAGTCCTCTCAGGGGAGAATGTCTTTGCTAAGCTTGATCTTTATTCATCTGTTATTCTCTTTGCTTCCAAAGCAAACACCCGAGAACACACACACCACTGTAATTATTTTATCAAATTATTCCAGTGACTGGTGAGTAATGGAGGGCAATACAATTAATATCCTATCTGTCTGTCTCTTGAGGGGACAACCCTTACCCTCCGGCTGTCTGTCTGTCTGTCTGTCTGTCTGTCTGTGTGTGTGTGTCTCTGTCTGTGTGTGTGTTCTCTCACTATTCTCCCTCCACAACACACACAGGCAGCAAATGTTCAACTTTCCCTATTTGAAATTCAGTCACAAATCTGTATATCTTCTAAGGCTTTCCTAAACCCTTTCTTAGTCCTACACATACTGTATGCTCCACATATCATGTCATATTATTTAAGCGTGTTATAACAGGTCCTTATATCTTGTGCATTGCCAAATGTGGCATAGCCCTTATGCCTTCTATTGAATTATCTTCAAATCCTTCCAGAATAACCAGTTATTTAAAAAAGCATAGGAGGGGAATTAGAGAGTTTGGCGCGTGACCAAAAATAAATCACATTCTCCAAATGAACCGCAGTAGAATCATTCATTTTGATTGTTCGCCAGAGCAGAGACACAATGACCAAGCTTCTGAGTTTCTGTGGACCATACATTTCCCCCCAAAGCAATCTAACCACACTGGAGGAAATGGAGCCGGAAGGCCAATCAATTTTATACGAGTCCAGCCATGTTCTTAAGTGCCTGCGTTTTGAGTCAGGGAAAGTTTGTCCATAAAAGGTCTCTCATCTGAGTGCTGATTAGATCTATTGAACAATGGCTTTGTAACACATACAGTATATCACTGTAGACATACAGTATGGTTACTTCCCAAATGGCACCCTATTCCCTATATAGTGTGCTACTTTATACCTGGGCCAATAAGGGAAGTGTAGTGAATTAGTTGCTATTTGAGATGCAAACTAGATCTTTTGAACAAAGGCATTTGATTTCTATCAGTCAGATATATGACTGTAGAGACAGAGTACAGTATGTCTGTGTCCTAAACCCTATACCTAACTCTAACCCTAGCTTCATGTCCACATCCTGTTTCAACCCTAGCCTCAACCACAACCCTAACTCTAACCCTAGCTTCATGTCCACATCCTGGTTCAACTCTAGCCTCAACCCTAACCCTAGCTTCTTGTCCACATCCTGGTTCAACCCTAGCCTCAACCACAACCCTAACTCTAACCCTAGCTTCATGTCCACATCCTGGTTCAACTCTAGCCTCAACCCTAACCCTAGCTTCATGTCCACATCCTGGTTCAACCCTAACCCTCAACCACAACCCTAACTCTAACCCTAGCTTCATGTCCACATCCTGGTTCAACCCTAGCCTCAACCACAACCCTAACTCTAACCCTTGCTTCATGTCCACATCCTGGTTCAACTCTAGCCTCAACCCTAACCCTAGCTTCTTGTCCACATCCTGGTTCAACCCTAGCCTCAACCACAACCCTAACTCTAACCCTAGCTTCATGTCCACATCCTGGTTCAACTCTAGCCTCAACCCTAACCCTAGCTTCATGTCCACATCCTGGTTCAACCCTAACCCTCAACCACAACCCTAACTCTAACCCTAGCTTCATGTCCACATCCTGGTTCAACCCTAGCCTCAACCACAACCCTAACTCTAACCCTTGCTTCATGTCCACATCCTGGTTCAACTCTAGCCTCAACCCTAACCCTAGCTTCTTGTCCACATCCTGGTTCCACCCTAGCCTCAACCACAACCCTAACTATAACCTTAGCTTCATGTCCACATCCTGGTTCAACCCTAGCCTCAACCACAACCCTAACTCTAACCCTAGCTTCATGTTCATATCCTGTTTCAACCCTAGCCTCAACCACAACCCTAACTCTAACCCTAGCTTCATGTCCATATCCTGTTTCAACCCTAGCCTCAACCACAACCCTAACTCTAACCCTAGCTTCATGTCCACATCCTGGTTCAACTCTAGCCTCAACCACAACCCTAACTCTAACCCTAGCTCCTTGTCCACATCCTGGTTCAACCCTAGCCTCAACCACAACCCTAACTCTAACCCTAGCTTCATGTCCACATCCTGGTTAAAAACTAACCCTCAACCACAACCCAAACCCTAGCTTCATGTCCACATCCTGTTTCAACCCTAGCCTCAACCACAACCCTAACTCTAACTCTAACCCTAGCTTCATGTCCACATCCTGGTTAAAAACTAACCCTCAACCACAACCCAAACCCTAGCTTCATGTCCATATCCTGTTTCAACCCTAGCCTCAACCACAACCCTAACTCTAACCCTAACACACGCACACACATCCACACACACACACACACACACACACACACACACACACACACACACACACACACACACACACACACACACAGACACGCCTCTACATACACACACCTCCACACACACACCTCCACCTCCACACACACCTCTACATACACACACCTCTACATACACACACCTCTACATACACACACCTCCACACACACACACCTCCACACACACCTCTACACACACACCTCCACACACCTCCATACAGACACACCTCCACACACACACACACACACACACACACACCTCTACATATACACACACATACACACACCTCCATACAGACACACCTCCACACAGACACATACACCTCCATACACACACACCTCCATACACACACGTGGCTCTTCTTGACTTTCTCAGGTGTGCCTGTGGTAGCCACAGGGTAGTCAGTAGTTAGCATGTAGCCCGCCACCTGGGGGGGAACAGTGGGTCGGCATATTGATCCCTTGATGGATGTCCCTGGGTGTTTTAAATGAAGTCAGGGTATCTTCTACCTTCATGTGATTCATTGTTCAGACATGCAGTTACTCCAGCTGTCAGTGGGATCCTTCCACCGGGAACAGCAGAGAGATATGTGAGCCTTGTAATGCATTAAGGACACCTGCTTCAGTATTACATTTACACTATAGATAGATAGATAGATAGATAGATAGATAGATAGATAGATAGATAGATAGATAGATAGATAGATACTTTATTGATTCCCCGGGGGGGGGGGGGGGGGGATTTCATTGTCAAGCAGCTACAACAAAACACAGGGCAGGTGCAAAATGCCAGAACGAAAATACACAAAAGACAAATACACGTTACATGATACATAGAGCGGCAGTATGAAAAAGTATAGAAATACAAATACTATTATACCTTGCTAAGCATCTGTAAGATGGTAGAGGACTACGGTAGGTGTCTACGTTTCTGGAATAGTTAGCATGCACTTCCTTGCCAGCCTAAGATCAATAGTATAGCCATACTAATTAATTAGATATGCCTATATACTGTAACAGCACATGACTATTTGAAGGTACTTGTGGTGCATAGAGTAGGTATTGTATTAAGCAGGAGGAAGTTGGACCAACTTCTGAGTTACCAAGGGAACACAGTGGGCATGATGAGAGAGTACAAGGAATAAGAAATTGTGGTTCCGTTATTCTGCACTAAACACAAATCTCAACCGACCGTCCATGCAATTAAAGTAGCATATTTCCCCTTACAGCAGATCCCATGGGTGTTGGGCTGGAAATTGTATTTCCACATTTTCTAATTTGCTTTGCCCTTGTTGAGTAATGCATACTGTGTATCATCATCAGGGTATAATGCTAGCCTTGAAAGGTGTTTATAAAGATGTATGGGCTGCAACAGGTGCTATAGATCTGTTGTGTGGCAACCTTGGTTGGATCCCAAATGGCATCCTATTCCCTAAATAGTGCACTACTTTTGGTCAAAAGTAGTGCACTATGTAGGGAATAGGGTGCCATTGGGACGCAGTCTGTTAACTAAAATAATAAAGTGGACATGTATTGATTTTCCTTGAAGCAGGGAGACTGAATAAAACGGTATTCACTGAGCAATGAGCATTTCAAGAGGCTTCACAGTGTGAATAAACCCTGTGTATAATTATGCTAGTGTAGCAGAATAACTAGACTGAGACATAAACAACCCTGAAATAACCATGGTGATGATGCGTTCATAATCCATTCAGAGGGAATGTAACTGGGGCGCAGCGAGACATGACAGACATGACAATTCACCCAAGAAAGACATTTATGTGTGCCTGTTTTCTAACCCCTTACCCCGCTAACTCCCCCTTACCCCGCTAACTCCCCCTTACCCCGCTAACTCCCCCTTACCGTGCTAACTCCCCCTTACCCCGCTAACTCCCCCTTACCCCGCTAACTCCCCCTTACCCCGCTAACTCCCCCGTACCCCGCTAACTCCCCCTTACCCCGCTAACTCCCCCTTACCCTACTAACTTCTAATTATGAACTCTCTGTCTCTGTCTCTCTCTGTCTGTCTGTGTCTCTCCCTCTCTGACCACTGACCCGTCTCTTGTGTTGTTGTTGTTGTTTCAGATCCTGAGGATTACCAACCGCCCATATGGAAGTCTTACTGTAAGTATCTAAAGTACTGTTTATCCAGTGTAAAGTCATTGGTTGTCGATGAGGAATGTGGAACGCTAGAAGCCTACTCATCATGGCCGCCAGGCTGCTGCATGTCACTACAAAGGACTCTTTATGTGATCATGTAAGGATATTAAAGCAGAAATACTGTTCATTGTGTAGAGTAAGGCTTCTTGGGATGCTTCAGCACAGCTTCTTGTTAGTTCTCTCTCTTCTCCAATCTTCTAACACCGGCTGAGAGATATTTTTAGAGCTCACTATGTCTTCGTCATGTTCGTGGAAGACATCCTGTGTGTGTGTGTGTGTGTTTGTGTGTGTGTGTCTGTGGAAGAGGTCCAGGTCTTGCTGGTTGATGTGAGTTGTCCTGACTAAAACAAAAAACTCGGCCTTCTCCCGCATGGAAAGTCTGTTGTGGGGAAGATTCAGTACAGAGACTTAACCTTTTACCCAACAGCACTACTCCCAATGCTGTGTTACATCACAATGAGGAAACAGCACTACTCCCAATGCTGTGTTACATTACAATGAGGAAACAGCACTACTCCCAATGCTGTGTTACATTACAATGAGGAAACAGCACTACTCCCAATGCTGTGTTACATTACAATGAGGAAACAGCGTTACTCCCAATGCTGTGTTACATTACAATGAGGAAACAGCACTACTCCCAATGCTGTGTTACATTACAATGAGGAAACAGCACTACTCACAATGCTGTGTTACATCACAATGAGGAAACAGCACTACTCCCAATGCTGTGTTACATCACAATGAGGAAACAGCACTACTCCCAATGCTGTGTTACATCACAATGAGGAAACAGCACTACTCCCAATGCTGTGTTACATTAGAATGAGGAAACAGCACTACTCCCAATGCTGTGTTACATCACAATGAGGAAACAGCACTACTCACAATGCTGTGTTACATTACAATGAGGAAACAGCACTACTCCCAATGCTGTGTTACATTACAATGAGGAAACAGCACTACTCCCAATGCTGTGTTAAATTACAATGAGGAAACAGCACTACTCCCAATGCTGTGTTACATTACAATGAGGAAACAGCACTACTCCCAATGCTGTGTTACATTACAATGAGGAAACAGCACTACTCCCAATGCTGTGTTACATCACAATGAGGAAACAGCACTACTCCCAATGCTGTGTTACATCACAATGAGGAAACAGCACTACTCCCAATGCTGTGTTACATCACAATGAGGAAACAGCACTACTCCCAATGCTGTGTTACATTACAATGAGGAAACAGCACTACTCCCAATGCTGTGTTACATCACAATGAGGAAACAGCACTACTCACAATGCTGTGTTACATTACAATGAGGAAACAGCGTTACTCCCAATGCTGTGTTACATTACAATGAGGAAACAGCACTACTCCCAATGCTGTGTTACATCACAATGAGGAAACAGCACTACTCCCAATGCTGTGTTACATTACAATGAGGAAACAGCACTACTCCCAATGCTGTGTTACATCACAATGAGGAAACAGCACTACTCCCAATGCTGTGTTACATCACAATGAAGAAACAGCACTACTCCCAATGCTGTGTTACATCACAATGAAGAAACAGCACTACTCACAATGCTGTGTTACATCACAATGAGGAAACAGCACTACTCCCAATGCTGTGTTACATTACAATGAGGAAACAGCACTACTCCCAATGCTGTGTTACATTACAATGAGGAAACAGCACTACTCCCAATGCTGTGTTACATTACAATGAGGAAACAGCATTACTCCCAATGCTGTGTTACATTACAATGAGGAAACAGCACTACTCCCAATGCTGTGTTACATCACAATGAGGAAACAGCACTACTCCCAATGCTGTGTTACATTACAATGAGGAAACAGCACTACTCACAATGCTGTGTTACATCACAATGAGGAAACAGCACTACTCCCAATGCTGTGTTACATTACAATGAGGAAACAGCACTACTCCCAATGCTGTGTTACATTACAATGAGGAAACAGCACTACTCCCAATGCTGTGTTACATTACAATGAGGAAACAGCACTACTCCCAATGCTGTGTTACATTACAATGAGGAAACAGCACTACTCCCAATGCTGTGTTACATTACAATGAGGAAACAGCACTACTCCCAATGCTGTGTTACATTACAATGAGGAAACAGCACTACTCACAATGCTGTGTTACATTACAATGAGGAAACAGCACTACTCACAATGCTGTGTTACATTACAATGAGGAAACAGCACTACTCCCAATGCTGTGTTACATTACAATGAGGAAACAGCACTACTCCCAATGCTGTGTTACATTACAATGAGGAAACAGCACTACTCCCAATGCTGTGTTACATTACAATGAGGAAACAGCACTACTCCCAATGCTGTGTTACATTACAATGAGGAAACAGCACTACTCACAATGCTGTGTTACATTACAATGAGGAAACAGCACTACTCACAATGCTGTGTTACATTACAATGAGGAAACAGCACTACTCCCAATGCTGTGTTACATTACAATGAGGAAACAGCACTACTCCCAATGCTGTGTTACATCACAATGAGGAAACAGCACTACTCCCAATGCTGTGTTACATCACAATGAGGAAACAGCACTACTCCCAATGCTGTGTTACATTACAATGAGGAAACAGCACTACTCACAATGCTGTGTTACATTACAATGAGGAAACAGCACTACTCCCAATGCTGTGTTACATTACAATGAGGAAACAGCACTACTCCCAATGCTGTGTTACATTACAATGAGGAAACAGCACTACTCCCAATGCTGTGTTACATTAGAATGAGGAAACAGCACTACTCCCAATGCTGTGTTACATTACAATGAGGAAACAGCACTACTCCCAATGCTGTGTTACATTACAATGAGGAAACAGCACTACTCCCAATGCTGTGTTACATCACAATGAGGAAACAGCACTACTCCCAATGCTGTGTTACATTACAATGAGGAAACAGCACTACTCCCAATGCTGTGTTACATCACAATGAGGAAACAGCACTACTCCCAATGCTGTGTTACATCACAATGAGGAAACAGCACTACTCCCAATGCTGTGTTACATTACAATGAGGAAACAGCACTACTCACAATGCTGTGTTACATCACAATGAGGAAACAGCACTACTCCCAATGCTGTGTTACATCACAATGAGGAAACAGCACTACTCCCAATGCTGTGTTACATTACAATGAGGAAACAGCACTACTCCCAATGCTGTGTTACATTACAATGAGGAAACAGCACTACTCCCAATGCTGTGTTACATTACAATGAGGAAACAGCACTACTCCCAATGCTGTGTTACATTACAATGAGGAAACAGCACTACTCCCAATGCTGTGTTACATTACAATGAGGAAACAGCACTACTCCCAATGCTGTGTTACATTACAATGAGGAAACAGCACTACTCCCAATGCTGTGTTACATTACAATGAGGAAACAGCACTACTCCCAATGCTGTGTTACATCACAATGAGGAAACAGCACTACTCCCAATGCTGTGTTACATTACAATGAGGAAACAGCACTACTCCCAATGCTGTGTTACATCACAATGAGGAAACAGCACTACTCCCAATGCTGTGTTACATCACAATGAGGAAACAGCACTACTCCCAATGCTGTGTTACATTACAATGAGGAAACAGCATTACTCCCAATGCTGTGTTACATTACAATGAGGAAACAGCACTACTCCCAATGCTGTGTTACATCACAATGAGGAAACAGCACTACTCCCAATGCTGTGTTACATTACAATGAGGAAACAGCACTACTCCCAATGCTGTGTTACATTACAATGAGGAAACAGCACTACTCCCAATGCTGTGTTACATCACAATGAGGAAACAGCACTACTCCCAATGCTGTGTTACATTACAATGAGGAAACAGCACTACTCCCAATGCTGTGTTACATTACAATGAGGAAACAGCACTACTCCCAATGCTGTGTTACATCACAATGAGGAAACAGCACTACTCCCAATGCTGTGTTACATCACAATGAGGAAACAGCACTACTCCCAATGCTGTGTTACATTACAATGAGGAAACAGCACTACTCCCAATGCTGTGTTACATCACAATGAGGAAACAGCACTACTCCCAATGCTGTGTTACATTACAATGAGGAAACAGCACTACTCCCAATGCTGTGTTACATCACAATGAGGAAACAGCACTACTCCCAATGCTGTGTTACATCACAATGAGGAAACAGCACTACTCCCAATGCTGTGTTACATCACAATGAGGAAACAGCACTACTCCCAATAATGGGGTGCCATTGATACATTATCCCAGACAGTAGATCTAGTGTCCCCAGCTCAGCTATGATATATTATACTGTCCCAGGCTTAAGCATTGGATGTGATTCATCTCCCTCCACTACATGTTGTTTCACCGTTCCATTTTCAACATTTTCACTGATTTATACCAAGCACTCAAACTATTAAGTACACTTAATCCCTGATAGCAGCTCGGCTCAGTGCTGCTGCTGCATGTGTTACTGTGTTACTTTGATGCGTCCCAAATTAAACCCTATACCCTATTTACTGTAGTTCTGGGCTCTGGTCAAATGTAGTGCACTATGTAGGGGGATATGGTGCCATTTGGGATGCATGCTGTGACTCCCCATTGTGTCCCAGCAATAGGATTAATAGACACTGTTAGCATCCTGCATTAGGGCCCTAGACTGGAGCTGTGTCCCAAATGGCACCCTATTCTCTATATAGTACACTATGGGCCCTGATCAAAAGTACTGCACTACATAGGGAATAGGGTGCCATTTGGGATGCATCCCTCTGTGAAATATCCATTGACATTCATACAGAGGGATTGGTGATATATGGGGCCTGTCATATAAACCACTGAGAGAGATTAGCCCATGGATATCTTCGACTTAGCTAATGGCTCCTGGTGTTCCTGCTGTTTCTTGTTGACTTTGCTCTGAATTAGGCTGAAAGTGAGCCAGCCGTCTTTGAATCATACTGTCAGTGGCCATGCAGAGACTGTGTATACTGCACATCCAATATTGGAGCAAATATAACCTTTTACCTGTCTGTTAGGAAGTTTAACTCCTCAGAATCTAGTGCCCCTTCTAAGTCAAGACCACTGCACGCAAACATGTTCCATGAATAAAAATGATGTTCTGCAAGTAGCATGTGACAGAGTGAGTAGCATGGTTAAAAATGATGTTCTGCAAGTAGCATGTGACAGAGTGAGTAGCATGGTTAAAAATGATGTTCTGCAAGTAGCATGTGACAGAGTGAGTAGCATGGTTAAAAATGATGTTCTGCAAGTAGCATGTGACAGAGTGAGTAGCATGGTTAAAAATGATGTTCTGCAAGTAGAATGTGACAGAGTGAGTAGCATGGTTAAAAATGATGTTCTGCAAGTAGCATGTGACAGAGTGAGTAGCATGGTTAAAAATGCTGTTATAAATGCATTGGGTCGTTATTAATGTCTGTGTAACTCCAAACTGCTTGAACATTTATCGCAAGGCAAATACCTCTTCGGGTGGATGGATTATCTTGGCAAAGTAGGAATGCTCACTCACAGGAATGTAAACACATTTGTGCAAAATAAGCTGAACCAGCCTGATAGCTGTGGAGGGAAGATGGGACTTTGGTTAAGGCTGTACTGTAGTGTTACTGTATGTCCTTAGCTAACAGTGTCCAGCTGATGACCTTTATTGTCCCATAGGGAAGTAATCCGTGTGTGCGCGTGCGTGTGTGCGCGTGTGCGTGCGCAAAGGGGTCTACGCAAACAGACCTCATTCGGCTTATTTTCCGGAGACTGTGTTGAGCCCTTAAGGCTGTGTAACTCTGTAAGTGTACATATTGGGGCATCAGCAGTGCAGCCATTTCTAATACTGAATACTCTGCTTTTTACTTGACAGTCCATTATTTGTCTCTAACAGTGTACCAGCTCCAGCAGGAAGCTCCTCGGCCCAAGAGGATCACCTGCCCTCAGGAGGTCAGCACTGTACATCACTGAACACTGAGGCAACCATATAGATTACCTATTTTATGAAAATGTAACTAACATACTGATAAACTATCCTTCAATCTGATCTCAACTGGCTATCTTCTTTCTCTCCTCTGGCTTTACAGATGGAGAGCAGACCAAAATATTACGGCAGAGAGTGAGTAGTGGGACTTCCTTTGAGATTTTCATCCATTTTCTAATACAGCTGCTGGGGAGACTGGCTCTAGCTGTGTGATTTATCATTAACCACTAGCTTTACATGTGGTTAGGGTGTTGTGTGTGTGTGTGCACATCTTTGTGTGTCTGTGTGTATGCAAGGCCACAGTATTGACAGAAGACTTGTGGCAGTATAGACAGGAGACTTGTGGCAGTATAGACGGGAGACTTGTGGCAGTATTGACTGGATACTTGTGGCAGTATTGACGGGAGACTTGTGGCAGTATTGACTGGAGACTTGTGGCAGTATAGACGGGAGACTTGTGGCAGTATTGACTGGAGACTTGTGACAGTATTGACTGGAGACTTGTGACAGTATTGACTAGAGACTTGTGACGGTATAGACAGGAGACTTGTGACAGTATTGACTGGAGACTTGTGCCTCTCTCAAGGTTCCATGGCATGCTATCGAGAGAGTATGCAGATGAGCTACTGGGAGGAGCAGAGGGGGCTTACCTCGTCAGAGAGAGCCAGAGACAGCCAGGGACACACACCTTGGCCCTAAGGTACCGTACACAGTACACACCATTTACATACTAAATATACTGTACATACCTTGTCAAAGGCGCTCTCTTCTCTCCCTCCCTCCCTCTCCCTCTCCCCACCCACCCACTCACTCTACCCCCCTCTCCCCAGGTTTGGGCACCAGACCCTGAACTACAGACTGTTCTATGACGGGAAGCACTTTGTGGGGGAGAAGCGCTTTGAGACGGTCCATGACCTGGTGACGGATGGCCTCATCACCCTGTACATCGAGACCAAGGCAGCAGAGTACATCGCCAAGATGACCACCAACCCCATCTATGAACACCTTGGCTACACCTCCTTGCTGAAGGACAAGATGGGGCACCGGCTTAGCCGGGGACGCACTGAACCCCGTAGGGTCACCTTCCAGAGAGAGGACAGTAAGGTGAGATAACAGATCGCTTTGACATTCTTGATGTAGCTATGAAAAGTTATACTGGTGATGATGACATTGGTGATGATGACATTGGTGATGATGACATTGATGGTGATGATGACATTGGTGATGATGACATTGATGGTGATGATGACATTGATGGTGATGATGACATTGGTGATGATGACATTGGTGATGATGACATTGATGATGGTGGTGGGGATGATGGTGATTCTCTCCCATAGGGGCGGCAGGTAGCCTAGTGGTTAGAGTGTTGGGCCTGTAACTGAAAGGTTGCCAGATCGAATCCCCGAGCTGACAAGGTAAAAATCTGTCGTTCTGCCCCTGAACAAGGCAGTTAACCCACTGTTCCTAGGCCGTCATTGAAAATAAGAATTTGTTCTTAACTGACTTGCCTAGTAAAATAAAGGTTAAATAAAATAAATAAAAATAGCACCAGAGGTTATCTATGTAATAACATGATACATCCACTACTAGCCTACATCTACTACTGTTGTGTTTCCTGACTATAGTTGTGACCTGAACAGGAACAACTCTGGGCCCTAACTATAGACTGTAACAGACCAGAGTTTCTCCTGGTCTGGAAAAACTCCAGTCCCTAGAACATGTTTATTACCATCTACTCCATCAACATCTGCAGTAAGGATAGAGTGTTTCATTATGTAACTGTTTGTCATGGAGTCAACCCCCACTGTCTCTGCAGTGGGTGTTGATGACCAACAGGACTGGGTTGTTATTCTGTGTAACAGATGGACACTGTTCTAAGGCAATAGATGCGTCACACATTTCACACCATTGTTCTCATCAACCAACTGCTGAAGAATATTGACTGTCTGTGACTCATTATATTAGCCAATGTGGAATGCTTTCATTCTACTGTGTCGGTCTGGGGTGTTGGCCATTCCCACATCTCACCACTAGGTGGCAACCGGACCAAGCCATAGCATAGCAGCAGCAGATTTTACACTGTTGTTTGGAAATGTTCTTCTTCTTCTTCAGTCTTTGACTGTTAAACATGGTAGGATCACAAAGCCTTTACTTCATCCATGTTTG
This sequence comes from Thymallus thymallus, assembly GCA_023634145.1. Lineage (NCBI taxonomy): Eukaryota > Metazoa > Chordata > Actinopteri > Salmoniformes > Salmonidae > Thymallus > Thymallus thymallus. The sequence goes on along the minus strand of CM042415.1, from coordinate 30,857,638 downwards.
GTTGGGTGAAGTTGTCTTGACATTCTGCTCTGTTATGTTCATCTCATGCCAGGCATACACCCCTGGTGCTTCTTGGAATATTGAACAAATCATTTAGTTCTGATAAACAGCACTAAGGTTGTGTCCCTCCCAAATGGCACTATATTTCCTATGTAATGCACTACTTTTGCCCTGGTGAAAAGTAATGCACGATATGGGGAATAGGGTGCTATTTGGGACGCACATTGGTCTCCGTTAGTCGTCTTACAGCAACAAGGCAGCCCTGTCAGAGTCCGTGGCAAGTGATCCTCTCCTTTCCAACAGCCACCAGCACTGTGCTATTCATGTCACTCTCTGTCCACTAGAGTTAGAGTGAAGGGGACAGTGAGAGCCTTAAGCCCTTAATGCAGGAGGCATTTTATTGGGGACCTATCCCAGATCTTTCCCTACATGCTCTTGACTTGGTCAGTAGTTCATGGACTCTGATGGATTCCAACACATTCAGAGATTAATCCTTTAAATAAAACTAAACCCCTCCAGGAGGATTCTCCATAGCATGGTCTGTATTTACTTTGTAAAAAATACTGTACCTGATATACATAAGGTACATGTTCTAGGCTATTTGGCCTGGTCAAATAAAGACTGTTTCCCAGCAGACAGTCGATATCTAGAGCATGTTTTGAGTTGAAATCAGACTGCCAGCCTGTCAGTCAGTAATGTCTGAGTGTCTGTGAAAAATGTGTTGTTTTGAATGTCGCACTTCTATCTGTCTAGCTTGGGTTATGTCCCAAATGGCACCCTATTCCCTATACAGTGCACTACTTTTGACCAGAGCCCTATGGGTCCTGATTAAAAGTAGTGCACTAAATAGGTGCCATTTAGGATGTAGTCTTAGAAAACATGAGGAGCTGGGCCAGTGTTGGACAAACACCTGCCAGTCTGTCACGTCCAAAAAAAGATGAAGGAGGTCAAAGTGCAGTCCTCCTGTTTCCTCTGTCTGCGTCCCAAATGACACCCTATTCCCATAGGGCTCTGGTCAAAGGTAGTGCACTATGTAGGGAATAGGTTGCCATTTGGGATGTAGCATATGTCCCTATGGAGTGGAGCCAGGCCTGTTCTAATGTATATCTTTACTGACTTATATTTACATTTTAGTCATTTATCCAGAGCGATTTACAGTTAGTTAGTGGGGGGGGACTTTAGTTACTACTCTGTCCAGTATCAGTCTGTATCAGTCTGTATCTTTACTGACTTTAGTTAACAGTGTACTATAATACTCTGTCCAGTATCAGTCTGTATCAGTCTGTATCTTTACTGACTTTAGTTAACAGTGTACTATAATACTCTGTCCAGTATCAGTCTGTATCTTTACTGACTTTAGTTAACAGTGTACTATAATACTCTGTCCAGTATCAGTCTGTATCAGTCTGTATCTTTACTGACTTTAGTTAACAGTGTACTATAATACTCTGTCCAGTATCAGTCTGTATCTTTACTGACTTTAGTTAACAGTGTACTATAATACTCTGTCCAGTATCAGTCTGTTGTTTCAGACACACAGTAGCTACAGTAAATATATGTGTGTGTGTGTGTTGTCGCGTGTATATGTACATTCCTCCCGGAGGGGGGGGTGGGACTCACTCGACCCGTCTGGTGACCTGCTGTGTGCCAGCCTCCTCGGTTCACACGACTCACTCAATGTGTCCGTGTGTGTGTACTTGTGCTAGGAGTTGCCACAGTGGCCAAACGCCTGACAGTTTCCTCCTATAACAACAGCTCTTCTTGACAGATTGTGCATCCCAAATGGCACCCTATATCCTCTGGTCGCTTAGGGCTCTGGTCAAAGTGTGCACTATGTAGGGAATAGGGTGCCATTTGGAACGTGCACACTGGTTTAAACTGGTGCTTGATGGAAGAATGTGATGAATGCATTTCTAATCCATGTTCTGAGCCTCGTTCTATAATGTGAGGTTAGCCTGCTTGGATGGTATTCTGAGGTTAGAATAGTTTGTTTGTTTGGAAATTATTGACCTCTTCCTTGAGCTACCTGTTGAAACATGATCTATAAAGTAAATATTTGAGCTACCACTACAGAGATATTATACAGTAGTTACATACTTTGTAAAAGGCAGAAGGCTATCATACTTCCAGCCTCAGGCAGGCCGGTTTTAATTGTCACTGTACTTTTCCTTTCACTTCACTTTCTGAATAGTAAAAAAGACTAGACTATCACTGACTAGATCTGCCTTCACATCTATGTTTCTGTTTGAAAGAAATTGTATGAGATGTGTGTGTGTGTGTGTGGTGTGTTATTGTATGAGATGTGTGTTTTGTTTGGACGGTTGTTCTTACAGTATCTGACCTCACATGAAGAAAGACACTAGTGTTATTTTCCCATGATCCTCTGCTCTCCCCACTGTGTCTGCTCAGCTGCACCCACACAGTGAATAACAGAGCCTGGATGCTGAAAAGAAACCAGGGGCTTTTGTTCATTTTATTCCAAACTCTTCTCTATGAGACAAGAAGCCATCTGCCTCAAGGGACAAAGACCATAACCCTCACACACACTCTCTCAATACATACTGTATACCCCCCTCCTCCTCTTCCCCCTTTCTTTCCCTGTGTCATACATTTTTTCATCAATCCATTCTTCTCTTCCGTCATATCTCTTACCCTTCTCTCTGTTCCGTCATATCCCTTACCCTTCTCTCTGTTCCGTCATATCCCTTACCCTTCTCTCTGTTCCGTCATATCCCTTACCCTTTTCTCTGTTCCGTCATATCTCTTACCCTTGTCTCTGCTCCGTCATATCCCTTACCCTTCTCTCTGTTCCTCCATATCTCTTACCCTTGTCTCTGCTCCGTCATATCCCTTACCCTTCTCTCTGCTCCGTCATATACCTTACCCTTCTCTCTGTTCCTCCATATCTCTTACCCTTGTCTCTGTTCCGTCATATCCCTTACCCTTCTCTCTGTTCCGTCATATCCCTTACCCTTCTCTCTGTTCCGTCATATCCCTTACCCTTCTCTCTGTTCCGTCATATCCCTTACCCTTCTCTCTGTTCCTCCATATCCCTTACCCTTCTCTCTGTTCCTCCATATCCCTTACCCTTCTCTCTGTTCGGTCATATCCCTTACCCTTCTCTCTGTTCCGTCATATCCCTTACCTTTCTCTCTCTTCCTCCATATCTCTTACCCTTCTCTCTGTTCCGTCTGGTCTTTTCTGATCTAGTTTAGAGCCTCCTCCTGGTCTTTTGATAGGGTGTCTAACTCGGTGACAAACGGCTTCACCTGTCCTGACTGTTACCATTCAGCCATTTAAATCAAATCACATTTTATTTGACACATTCTTTGTAAACAACAGGTGTAGACGGACCGTGAAATACTTACGGCCCTTCTCCACAATCTTTAGAGAAAGAAAATAGAGGAATAATAGAAAAATAATAACAGTAATAATAAATACACAATGAGTAGCTATAACTTGGCTATATACACAGGGTACCAGTACAGAGTCGATGTGCAGGGGTACAAGCTAATTGAGGTAGCTATGTGTATATATAATTAGGAATATAGTGACTAGGCAACAGGATAGATAATACACAGTAGCAGCAGCGTATGTGAAAAACGGTCAATGCAGATAGTCCGGGTAGCTATTTGGTTATCCATTTAACAGTCTTATGGCTTGGGGGTAGAAGCTGTTCAGAGTCCTGTTGGTTCCAAACTTGGTGCATCGGTACCGCTTGCCGTGTGGTAGCAGAGTGAACAGTCTATGACTTGGGCGGCTGGAGTCTTTGAAAATTTTTAGGGCCTTCCTCTGACACCGCTTGGTATAGATTTTAGGGCGGCAAGTAGCCTGGCGGTTAGAGCGTTGGACCAGTAACCGAAAGGTTGCTGGTTCGAATACCCGAGCCGACAAGGTGAAAAACCTGTTGATGTGTTAAATAAAGGTTAAATAAAAAATAAAAAAATAGAGGTCCTGGATGGCAGGGAGCTCGGCCCCAGTGATGTTCTGTAGTGCCTTGCGGTCGGATGCCAAGCAGTTCCCATACCAAGCAGTGATGCAGCCAATCATGATGCTTTCAATGGTGCAGCTGTAGACCTTTTTGAGGATCTGAGGGCCCATGCCAAATCTTTTCAACCTCTTGAGGGGGAGAGGCATTGTCGTGCCGTCTTCACAACTGTGTTTGTGTGTGTGGACCATGATAGATCCTTAGTGATGTGGACCCGTCGATGTGAATGGGGGTTATGCTCGGCCCTCCGTTTCCTGTGGTCCACGATCAGCTTCTTTGTCTCTGACCTCCTCCCTATAGGCTGTCTCATCAGGATCAGGATCAGGATCAGGCCCACCACAGTCGTAATGATGGTGTTGTAATCATGTACGGCCACAGGAGGGGACTAAGTACGCTCCCCTTAGGGGCCCCGTGTTGAGTGTCTGTGTGTTGGATGTGTTGTTGCCAACACTCACCACCTGGGGGTAGCAGGTCAGGAAGTCCAGGATCCAGTTGCAGAGGGAGGTGTTCAATCCCAGGGTCCTTAGCTTAGTGATGAGCTTGGAGGGCACTAAGGTGTTCCTCTTGTCCAGGTAGGAGAGGACGATGTGGAGTACATCTGTGGATCAGTTGGGGAGGTTTGTGAATTGGAGTGGGTCCATCGTGTCTGGGATGATAGTATTGACGTGAACCTTTCAAAGCATTTCATGGTTACAGGTGTGAGTGCTACGGAGTGATAGTCATTTTGACGGGTTACCTTGGCGTTCTTGGTCACTGGGACTATGGTGGTTTGCTTGAAACATCTAGGCATTACAGACTGAATCAAGGAGAGTTTGAAAATGTCAGTGAAGACAATTGCCAGCTGGTCAGCGCATGCTTTAAGTACGTGTCCTGGTAATCCATCTGTATCCTGGTAATTCGGCTTTGTGAATATTAACCTGTTTAAAGGTCTTACTCACACTGGCTATGGAGAGCTTGATTACACAGTCATCCGGAACAGCTGGTGCTCTCATGCATGCTTCAGTGTTGCTTGCCTCAAAGCGAGTATAGAAAGGCATTTAGCTCATCTGGTAGGCTCGCGTCACTGGGCAGCTCGCGGCTGGGTTTCCCTTTGTAATCCATGATAGTTTGCATGCCCTGCCACATCCGAAGAGCATCAGAGCCGGCATAGTAGGATTTGATCTTAGTCGTACATTGACGCTTTGCCTGTTTGATGGCTCGTCAGAGGTCGTAGCAGGATTTCTTATATGCGTCCTGATTAGTGTCCCGCTCCTTGAAAGTGTCAGCCCTAGCCTATACAGTGCGAATGTTGCCTGTAATCCATGGCTTCTGGTTGGAATATGTACGTACGGTCCCTGTGGGGACAACGTCGCTGATGCACTTATTAATGAAGCCGATGACTGATGTGGTAAACTCCTCAATGCCATCAAATGAATCCCGGAACATATTCCAGTCTGTGCTAGTGAAACAGTCCTGTAGCTTAGCATCCGCTTCATCGGACCATTTCCATACTGAGCATGTCACTGGTACTTCCTGTTTGAGTTTTTGCTTGTAAGCAGGAATCAGGATGATAGTTATGGTCAGATTTGCCAAATGGAGGGCAAGGGAGAGCTTTGTATGCATTTCTGTATGTGGAGTAAAGGTATTTTGAAAATGTGTGCTATGTCTTTTACAACCTTAAAGCTGCCAATCCTCTCATTTCAGCTAAAGTGCTTTTGTCTCTGAGCTGAATGAGCTTCAAGCATATTTCTCTCACTCTCTTCTTTATGATTATTCTCTTCCTCCACTCTTCTACCCTTCCAGCTCTTCATCATTCCATCCTCTGTTCTGTTGTCTTCTGACACTCCCTCATTCTTTCTCTTCACTATTTTACTACGTTTTGTCCCTAATTTCAACATTTAATTTCAGAAACCCCGAATGTCCACTTCCACTAGTTTGAGTTGTCCACTTCCTATTTGAGTGTCTTGTTAACCAATGGGAGCTAATGAGGCCCTCCTGGTGGTTTTAGGAGGAGTGGATGTTTAGGAGGGGAGTCACTCAAAATGGGTTGTAGTGCTGTAGACTCCGCAACAGCCCCCACTGAGTCAGGCCACCATGAGCTCTGCCTGGGATCTGACAGGGATTTGGCCACCGTGGGATTACACCCTGAGTGGGGATTACGACCATAATCCCTGCCAATCCCAGTGGATGACCATGGTTGGGTGCTCTTCTCCTGGGGGTTTGAGAGCAGAGCAGAGTGATTGGTGGGAGCAGGCTGGAGTCGTAGCGTCTGTCTGTAGTCTGGCTGCAGTCTAGGTAGGGAGAGGAAGACCACCAGTGGATTGTGAGGCATGGAGGTTGAGATGTAGTTGACTAATCTGTTTCTGCTGGACTAGAAGGAATCTAGGAACATGTCGTTGCTCTTCTGGGCCGGAAGGATAGTACCATGACTCCTGTTGTGTGGAGGGGACTTGGTTGTACAACTCTAGTTGTGGGGGGGGGGCTTGTTACTGTGGACTACTGGCAGTTCACTTCAGTATTATCTCCAGTTGAGAGTGTGTGTGTCCGGGAGGAACGTGCTAATAGGTAGTGTGGCATAGTTCTCTGTGTCTTTAGAGAGTTTGACTGCAGCCATTGATCCTGCTTTAGATTGCTGCTGAGCCGTGAAGGGCTGTACTGACAGCTCACCCTAACTCACTCTAACCCCACACACCCTCATAGACCCTCCCCACCAACCAAGGGACCCTCCCCCCTCTCTCCTATTTTGTGTGTGAATGAGAACCATTGTGTGAGACACACTCCTGCCCTGGGGCCACCCACTGCTGCTGCCTGCCTGGCTGCTCTCTGCCTCTTTCCCCTGGAACTGGAGCTGGAGCTCAGATCAGATGCAGAGCCGCCCCCATCCTGACTGTCAGTTTGTACCCTCCTGGGTCCCAGCAGCAGGAGGAGCAGGAGGAACAGGAGGAGGAGGTAGAGGAGGAGGGGAGTGGAGTACAGGGGCTGTGTCCTCCTCGTTGGGCTGCTGCTGCCGCCGTCTGTTAGGCAGCACTGGGCGCTGCGTCCTCCAGCACACACCACACGGCTCACCAGAGGAAACAGAGGCTCTGTGGCAGCCCGGAATAGGACCAGGACAGGGACACACAGTCAGACACACGGCAGCGGCCATGGAAGTGGAGGAAGGGAGCCGGGGTCCGGGAGGAGGGATAGGGCCAGGAGATGTAACGGTCCACAAGACTAAGAGAGGGGAGCGGAAGAGGCAGGAGTTCCTGGCCTTAGCCCTGGGGGTCAAGTTGGGGAGCAGGGGAACGTTACTCTGGAAGCCTCTAAAACTGTTGGCTTCCTGTCCACAGATCACCACTTCTCCTCTGGTACGGCACAGCACCCTGAAAGACTGCCCCTCCGAGAAGCAGAGCTCCTACGACAAGATCCACAACTTCAAGGTGAGCCGGTTTGTTTGGTTTAACCTTTAAATGTGGATGTGGTGAGGTACTGTGAGGGAGGGAGAAGGTGAGAGTTGCTGTAGGATCTGTAGGAGGGCTGCCTCTCTGTAAAGTCTCTGTTCAAAGCTCTGTTTGAAGCTCTTTTACCTCAGGAAATGATTCCGTTCCTACAGGCCGCGCTTCTTGTCCATGCAGGGTCTGTGAGATAAGTTCTGTCCCGTTGATCTGAAACTTAAAAGCGACGTCCCTCAAAGTGACAACGTAACCTATTCAATTACTCTTTTTATCTGCCTAGTGAGCTGCCTCCCCGGTACCGTTATAACACCGAGAGACTGATGATCTTATTCATCATCATGCGCTTTCATGATGAAAGATGTCTTGTGGGCACGTGCAGCTGTCAGCCATATGTCTAAATCTATCAACTGAGCTTAATGGATATGGCATATGTTTTTAACCCATTAAAGGCTGTGAACATTGATTGTCTGATAGATAGCACTTTAACCTCTGTTTCATGTTGTTTTCAAAAACACAAATACAGTTGTAACGTTTTGAATACAATCAATGATTTTGCAGTAGTAGTTGTGATGGTTGTTGAGAGAGAGCTATATATATATATATGTATGTTATTTTTATTTTTTTCTCCTTATGGGCACCTGAATACATTCTTGCCATTGTATCTCAGGTTTCAGTGAGCCTGCAGGGTAGAATGGCCTCCTAACCTCCAGCTCTCCAGCCTAGTGTCTGAAACCACCCGGCTGCTCAGCACCTGTCGAGCCCTTATCTGTACTGTTCTGACTATCCTAACGTAGCCTAATAACTCTTTAGTGGCCGTCAACATCAAATAATGGGCTGCAGTCAAACTGTACAGTTGTAGAAACTATATGTTCAGAAAGGAGAGGCAGAGAGGATAATGAAACAATATGTTCAGAAAGGAGAGGTAGAGAGGATAATGAAACTATATGTTTAGAAAGGAGAGGTAGAGAGGATAATGAAACGATATGTTCAGAAAGGAGAGGCAGAGAGGATAATGAAACGATATGTTCAGAAAGGAGAGGTAGAGAGGATAATGAAACTATATGTTCAGAAAGGAGAGGCAGAGAGGATAATGAAACTATATGTTCAGAAAGGAGAGGCAGAGAGGATAATGAAACTATATGTTCAGAAAGGAGAGGCAGAGAGGATAATGAAACTATATGTTCAGAAAGGAGAGGCAGAGAGGATAATGAAACTATATGTTCAGAAAGGAGAGGCAGAGAGGATAATGAAACTATATGTTCAGAAAGGAGAGGTAGAGAGAATAATGAATTGATGTCCACTGCCATTGACTGACATCACAGCAATGTCTAGACAAACAAAACTCACAACTTCTGAGTGTGTGTGCGTGTGCACACGTGCCTGTGTTATTGTGCTGGCTGGGGCAGGCTTGCGTGTGTGTGAACATGTTTGCATGTATCCAGCAGCCTGGGCAGGAACAGATGCCAGACACGTTGTAAATCCTTTAATCTGACTCATTGGGCTTAGGGTCCCTGAATCCCTTGCACTGTAGACTGGTCTTGGGGTCCCTCCCTCCACTGTAGACTGGTCTTGGGGTCCCTCCCTCCACTGTAGACTTGGACCAGAGACCAAGGCATCCTATTCCCTATATAGTGCACTAGGTCAGTAAGCCACGTCCGAGCCAGAGCAGCCCATAAGACACGAGTCTGTTTCTGTAGTGTGAGGTGGCTTGTTGTGCAGGTACACCCCTTGTACAGGACGCTAATATTCTCTCCCTATGAGAAACCATTGTGAAACTTCCATTTCCATCTAAGATACAAAAGAGCTGATGAATTCATTTTGTGTGAATCTCAGAGATGACACTCCGTCAGCCCTTCCCTTCAATGTAATGATTAGCTTTAAAGTTCTGAGCCCCCATTGGCTTGAATGGTGTCCGCAATTTTTATCTTGTATTGTTTTGAACTTAACAACATGAATTGGGGTATTTAGAGTACCTTATAGGTAGAGAACATTGAACAGAAGAAGACAATGTCAATATGAGAGATTGGCGCCGCCCTGCTGGTCGCCTGTTAAGCAGCTCTCATTGTTTGTGCGTTAATTGTTGTTTTAGTATGTTTTTATTTTTCATCCGAGCCCATCTCCTGGATTTAGCACACTCAGCGCTATTGCACCCCAGGGAAAATGTTGATATTCCGGACGAGTTGAAAAGTCGACGGCGTGGATGCAGGGCAGGTGGAAATGTAAGGCAAAGCTGAGTAAGTACAAACCGTCTATCATTATGGGCAACGTGAGATCGCTACATAACAAGGTGGATGAGCTTGAGGGTCTGGTCCATGGGAAAAGAGACTACCGGGAAGCTAGCCTATTGTGCTTTACAGAGACATGGCTGAATGATAACATCCCCATAGAGAACGTAACTATCGGCGGTTTCCAGACCATCAGAGCGGACAGGGATAGCCCACTGTCCTGAATGACTTCAGACCTGTAGCGCTAACATCCCACATCATGAAGACCCTGGAAAGGTTAGTCCTCGCTCACCTCAGACCCCTGGTGTGTACATCACTGGACACCCTGCAGTTAGCATATCAGCGCAAAATCGGGGTGGATGATGCAATCATCTACCTTCTGCAGAGGGCCTACTCTCACCTGGACAACACAGGTTGCACTGTGAGGGTTATGTTTTTTTACTTCTCCAGTGCCTCCAATACCATTCAGCCCCTGCTACTGGGTGAGAAGATGAAGAGGATGAAAGTGGAAGCACCTTTAGTCTCCTGGGTTACGGACTACCTGACCGGTAGGCCACAATTTGTGTGGCTACAGAGCTGTGTGTCAGAACAGGCAGTGAGCAACACAGGGACCCCCAAGGAACGGTCCTGTCCCCCTTCCTGTTCACCCTCTACACCTCGGACTTCAGATATAACATGCCACCTACAGAAGTTCTTGGATGACTCCGCAATTGTAGGGTGCATCAGGGGTGGGCAGGAGGAGGAGTACAGGAGCACAATCAATGACTTTGTGGTGTGGTGTGAGCAGAACCACCAGCTCAACATCAGCAAAACAAAGGAGATGGTGGTGGACTTCAGGAGAACTAATTCCCAACCGTCTGCAGTCCCTATACAGGGGATGGATGTGGAAATGGTTGGGTCATACAAGTTCCTGGGAGTCCATATGGACAACAGGCTGGAATGGGCTGGTAACACCAGGGCTTTGTACAAAATGGGCCAGAGCCGACTCTACTTTCTGAGGAGGCTCAGGTCCTTCAACGTGTGCAGTAAACTACTGCATACTTTCTACCAGTCTGTGGTGGCCAGTGCCATCTTTTTTTGCAGTGGTGTGCTGGGGCATCAACATAAAAGCCGGTGATGCTTCTCGGGTGAATAAGCTGATCAGGAAGGCTAGCTCTGTTCTGGGGATTAGCCTTGACACTCTAGAGGAGGTGGCGGAGAGACGGATCCTGGCCAAACTGCTGGCCATCATGGACAACGTCACCCACCCTCTGCATGCCATGGTTTTGATGCAGAGGAGCACTTTCAGTCATAGACTGATCCCACCACGGTGTGCCAGAGAGTGCTACAGGAGGTCCTTCCTGCCGGTGGCTATTAGACTATTTAATGCCTCACCGGGGTGCCGTGCCGTCGGCAACATAGACCTGGAACTGTCGGGGTGTTAGGACCTAGTTTAACAATTAGGCATCCATCCGTGAGTAACTCTGGTCTGTAATCACTCATTCACTCAGGACTTATTCATTCAGGACTGTATATACATATTCATGAACAGTTGTTATATCATATCACGTGCAATATTGTAAGTAATTCTTGGATTGAATTTACGTAGTCATTCACTCAGCATACGCTTTTAGTATATCGAATGTGCAATGCATTCATTTATCTGTAATTAAACCCTGCACTAAGGACTGTATTTTAAGGGAATTATTATTATTACCCTAAATTATATCATACACACATTTAGCTATTTAAGTATCTCTTCCTATCATTTACCTGTACAGTTAATGTAACCATGCAAATATTCACTTACCTGTACATTTAACCAGACTGTATAAGTAAACTATTATTACCCTCACTTATATCATACGCATATTTATTTAAGTATATCTCTGCCATCGACCTGTATAGTATAGTTAACCATGCAAATATTCCTTAATTATCTATATCAACTTGCAATATTTGTATTATTTCTTCACATAACACTCTGTAACAATGTATAGTGTACATATTCAGCCATTCACACATACTATGCAATGTCTTTTTATAGCTTTTTGCACTCCAAACTTCTTGTATTTGTATATTTATTTTGCGTCTATCTGTCTATCTGTCTATCTGTCTATCTGTCTATCTATCTATCTATCTATCTATCTATCTATCTATCTATCTATCTATCTATCTATCTATCTATCTATCTATCTATCTATCTATCTATCTATCTATCTATCTATCTATCTATCTATCTATCTATCTATCTATCTATCTATCTATCTATCTATCTATCTATCTATCTATCTATCTATCTATCTATCTATCTATCTATCTATCTATCTATCTATCTATCTATCTATCTATCTATCTATCTATCTATCTATCTATCTATCTATCTATCTATCTATCTATCTATCTATCTATCTATCTATCTATCTATCTATCTATCTATCTATCTATCTATCTATCTATCTATCTATCTATCTATCTATCTATCTATCTATCTATCTATCTATCTATCTATCTATCTATCTATCTATCTATCTATCTATCTATCTATCTATCTATCTATCTATCTATCTATCTATCTATCTATCTATCTATCTATCTATCTATCTATCTATCTATCTATCTATCTATCTATCTATCTATCTATCTATCTATCTATCTATCTATCTATCTATCTATCTATCTATCTATCTATCTATCTATCTATCGGCAAAAATGTAGATAGAACCTTATCTCCCAAGTTCTAGAACCTTATAGTCCCAAGTTCTTGATAGTATACCAGAGGTAGTGTTATTACTCAGCTATGGTAGGACGTGACCTAACCTGCCCTGGGTCCTACTCACCTACAGTAGGCCATACTAGGTCGTACCCACCTCCTTAAATACATTGAATTAAAGAATTCACAGATCTTGTGTGTTTGTCTGTTTGCGTATATGTGTGTGTGATTTAGAGAGTTCAAATGTTTGTTCAGTGAGAGCGACAAGGTGTGGTGTGTGTCTTCCAGAATCTAATCTATTGCTGTGTTGTCTCACCCTTCCATAGGTTCATACTTTCCGAGGGCCTCACTGGTGCGAGTATTGTGCCAACTTCATGTGGGGTCTCATAGCCCAAGGGGTCCGTTGCTCAGGTAACCTGCTCTTCCATTCAGACATCCCAGCACTGCTCACTGCTGACCTAGCTACCATAATCTGTGAGTGTAATCAAACACTTACCTTTCATGGGTACGTCATCATATTAGGGTACCGTCCCAAATGGAACCATATTCCCTATGTAGTGCATGTGTGAAGGGCTCATAGGACTCTGATCAAAAGTTATGGATGCTATTTGGGATGATAGCCTAAAGGGAAAAATAAATCCAATCCCTGATCAGAACTAGGTGTCCTGTTAACATCCCTGTGGGTGGAACTGGATTCAGTCAACATGTTCAACAAATCATCCATGTAATCACGTTTTGTCTCATTTTATCCCACGTGTTTACCACAAATCAACGATACGACTTCCAAGTTTGATTTATTTCAAGAATTCACACTTGCTGACAACTCGATCAAATATAAATTAAATTGGACAACTGATTGGACGTCTCGTCTTGTAACACATGAGATGTCAAACCTGAAATTCTTAAATATTTATTTTTAAATGCAATGACAATATTACAATATTACGTCCAAGCCTGGATCATGTCATGGAATGTAGAGTCTAGTAAATTTGTTCAGTTCCATGTAAATAAATGGTTGGATGAGGCCTGTGAAATGTGGTAATTTAGCATTCCTCAGTGACACCTGGGACAAACCAGTTCCCCCTGAGACTATAGCTGTCAACTATTTATAAACAAGACAGATGCACACCGAGAGCTCAGAAGGTGCATCAACGGGACACACCCAGTCAAGCAAGGACATCCAAATACTACAGTATATCCACAAAACTGCAACTGCAACAAGGCTGGCTGTGCTGTCTGGCCGTGCTGTCTGGCTTGGCTGTGCTGTCTGGCCGTGCTGTGCTGTGCTGTCTGGCTGTGCTGTCTGGCCGTGCTGTGCTGTCTGGCCGTGCTGTGCTGTCTGGCTGTGCTGTCTGGCTTGGCTGTGCTGTCTGGCTTGGCTGTGCAGTCTGGCTGTGCAGTCTGGCTGTGCTGTCTGGCTGTGCTGTCTGGCTGTGCTGTCTGGCTTGGCTGCGCTGTCTGGCTGTGCTGTTTGGCTGTGCTGTGCTGTCTGGCTGTGCTGTCTGGCTGTGCTGTCTGGCTGTGCTGTCTGGCTGTGCTGTCTGGCTTGGCTGTGCTGTCTGGCTGTGCTGTCTGGCTGTGCTGTCTGGCTGTGCTGTCTGGCTGTGCTGTCATGCTTTCTTGATTGCTCTGTAATGACGATCCTTTAAATGACTGTATTTAATCCCTGTTTCAATGCATCTGTACATGGGAAAATATCACAATACTGTATCATTCCAATCCTGAAGTTAAATTGAGTGAAAAGGGACACATTTACAGTGGCCGTCCTTGGAGCTTCCTGCGAGATAAAAGGATGTAATATTTAGGGTTGCAAAGATTCCGCTAAATTATCAAAGTTACAGGACTCTTTGGTAATTTTGGTCATTAACATAAAATGGTAACGTTGGTAATTTATACTTGAATAACTTATTTTTGTATATATAGTATAAATGTGTTATCTGTGTTTGTGTGTTTCTAGTGGATATACCAAATGGTTGAAGTGAAAATATCCTAATTGATGCAAAAAGCATCAAATCAACAATTAACTGCCACCAGTTTGGCACCAAAACATTTTCAACAAAGACATAGTCAAATAAATGTGTCCAAAAAAAATATATCATACTGAAACCCTCATATGGTACCAGTGGTATTCACTAAGTTGCTGGTTTATATTTAGGATAATGTTTTCATTCTCTTTTTCATTTTCAAATCCTTTTATTTTATTATTTTATGTATTTGACATGTGATAAGGCCACACAGAGGGCCAGAGATCATTACAGATACCTGATATAATCTGAAATACCCCAAAAGGACCACTACACCACTGTCTTGTGATAAATTAAAAACTTAAGTTTCCAGTAATTTAACCAGCCTTTGCAACCCTAGTATTGATCAACAGCCCAATCCACCTAATGACTCCACTGATCATTTCTGTGCTAATCAATAATATTGTATCCTAATGAACTTGTTGAAAATGTTTGTTTGGCTGAATTACAGATTAGACTGGTTCAGTGAATTATAAGGTTCATACGCACAATAAAAATACATTACAGACATTTACAATTTAGCAAGACTGTAGCACAATTGACGGTAGTAGACATTACAAACATTTAACAAGTAGGTTTAGAAAGTCCCTAAACTTTGCGAGACACACAGGGTTCTATTATTGCCTGGACACAATCCTGACATTCATGTGTTTAATGGAGGACTATCATGGCTGTTTTCTCTGCAGACAGATGGTTTGTTGTTCAGTTATTAGCCATGCTTATAAGCCCCAGGCAAACACTGGTGTCATCAGACAGCCCTGTGCCCTATGGGAATCAGAAGAGACTTATTTAGTCCAGTTATATATTTTTTCACCTTTATTTAACCAGGTAGGTCAGTTGAGAACAAGTTCTCATTCGCAACTGCGACCTGGCCAAGACAAAGCAAAGCAGTGCGACAAAAACAACACAGAGTTACACAGTAAACAAACATAGTCAAAAACACAATAGAAAATCTATATACAGAGTGCAAAATGTAGTGCAAAATGCAGTAAGGTTAGGAGGGTAGGACAATAAATAGACCATAGTGGTGATATAAATTACAGGATGTGCAAATTATGATGTGCAAATAGAGATACTGGAGTGCAAGATTAGCAAAAAATAATAAAAATAAATATGTGGATGAGGTAGTAGTGTGGGCTATTTACAGAAGGGCTATATACAGGTGCAGTGATCAATAAGCAGCTTTGACAGCTGATGCTTAAAGTTAGTGAGGGCGATAGGAACCTCTAGCTTCAATGATTTTTGCAGTTCGTTCCAGTCATTGGCAGCAGAGAACTGGAAGGAATGGCGACCAAAGGAGGTGTTGGTTTTGGGGGTGACCAGTGAGATATACCTGCTGGAGCGCATGCTACGGGTGGGTGTTGCTATTGTGACCAGTGAGCTGAGATAAGGTGGGGATTTACCTAATAAAGACTTATAGATGACCTGGAGCCAGTGGGTTTGGCGACGAATATATAATGAAGGCCTCTCTCTCTCTCTCTCCCTCTCTCTGCCTCCCTATCTCTCTCTCTCTCTGTTCTCCCTCTCTATCCTCATCTCTCTCTGTTCTCCTTCTCTATCCCCATCTCTCGCTCGCTCGCTCTCTCTCTCTCTCTCTCTCTCTCTCTCTCTGTCAGTCTCCGTCTGTCTTTCTCTCTTTTCAATCTCTCTGTGTCTGAGGATAAGGACCCCAGTCAGCGGAGCAGCAATAATGCTGCAGACTTCTTATTAGTAAAAACACCACTACCAGTGATGAATGATTCAGCTGGATGTTTTTATTGAGTCAGGGAGACAAGTTTACAGGCAGGCAGAGTAACCTCAACCTAGGCTACATTCCTGTGGCATCTCCCAGCGAGGCAGCTTGTTCTATCTTTCTCATGGTGTGTGTGTGTGTGTGTGTGTGTGTGTGTGCAGGCCAGAGCAGGACAGGGATTGCCACACAGAGAGGCATTCCCTTCCACCACAATGTGCTGTGCTCCTCTCTCTCCCCACCAGCTGTCCAAGACCCTCTGCGTGACTAGAACCACAACACTGACAAACAGCCAAGACAAGACACCCCCCTGGGGACAGATACACTGTGACGTGGCCCATCATGGCATATTGAAACAGCCTGGCTGGGCTTTCTCTCTGAGATTGGGGTTGATCACTGTACTACTTGTTATCTCTAACCACTCTGTATTGTGTTACAGTCTTACATGTTGTTTTAGGAGAAGTCGACCGTAATCATGTTAGATTAGAAGATTAGAATAAATCCTTTCCGTATGGGTGTGTGTTTTAACACTGACTGACTGTCTCTCTGACCTGTGGTTTCCAGACTGTGGGCTGAACGTACACAAGCAGTGTTCCAAGCTGGTGCCCAGCGACTGCCAGCCAGACCTGCGCAAGATTAAGAAGGTGTTCAGCTGTGACCTCACTACCCTGGTCAAAGCCCACAACACCACACGCCCCATGGTGGTGGACATGTGCATCAAGGAGATAGAACTACGAGGTACAGATCCGTTTACCAGCCGTGTGTATCAAGGAGCTAGAACTAGGAGGTACAGATCAGTTTACCAGCCGTGTGTATCAAGGAGCTAGAACTAGGAGGTACAGATCAGTTTACCATCCGTTCAGGTTCATTCAGTTTATAATGTTTGTTTCTGGGACATTTAAGCTGGGTGCACCCTGCATGTTGTTGAAAGAATATTCAACTTCAAGGTGAAAATGGATGTCTGTGATTGGTCCCGTGTGGCTCAGTTGGTAGAGAATGGCGCTAGCAATGCCAGAATTGTGGGTTCGATTCCCACGGGGGACCAGTACTTAGATGTATGCACTCACTACTGTAAGTCACTCTGGATAAAAGCGTCTGCTAAATGACTAAAATGTATTGGCTCTCTTGGACCAGGGCAAAGGAGGCTCCTAAACTAAGTGCAGTGTAAACCAGTCTTTTTAAACTAGCATCAAATTCAATCAATCAAATGTATTCATAAATCCGTTTTTACATCAGCAGATATCACAAAGTGCTTATACAGAAACCCAGCATAAAACCCCAAACGGCAAGCAATGCAGATGTAGAAGCACGGTGGCTAGGAAAAACTCCTTAAAAATGCAGGAACCTAGGAAGAAACCTAGAGAGGAACCAGGTTCTGAGGGGTGGCTAGTCCTCTACTGGCTGTACTGGGTAGAGAGGAACCAGGCTCTGAGGGGTGGCTAGTCCTCTTCTGGCTGCACTGGGTAGAGAGGAACCAGGCTCTGAGGGGTGGCTAGTCCTCTTCTGGCTGTACTGGGTAGAGAGGAACCAGGCTCTGAGGGGTGGCCAGCCCTCTTCTGGCTGCACTGGGTAGAGAGGAACCAGGCTCTGAGGGGTGGCCAGCCCTCTTCTGGCTGCACTGGGTAGAGAGGAACCAGGCTCTGAGGGGTGGCTAGTCCTCTTCTGGCTGCACTGGGTAGAGAGGAACCATGCTCTGAGGGGTGGCTAGTCCTCTTCTGGCTGTACTGGGTAGAGAGGAACCAGGCTCTGAGGGGTGGCTAGTCCTCTTCTGGCTGCACTGGGTAGAGAGGAACCAGGCTCTGAGGGGTGGCCAGCCCTCTTCTGGCTGCACTGGGTAGAGAGGAACCAGGCTCTGAGGGGTGGCTAGTCCTCTTCTGGCTGCACTGGGTAGAGAGGAACCAGGCTCTGAGGGGTGGCTAGTCCTCTTCTGGCTGTACTGGGTAGAGAGGAACCAGGCTCTGAGGGGTGGCTAGTCCTCTTCTGGCTGCACTGGGTAGAGAGGAACCAGGCTCTGAGGGGTGGCTAGTCCTCTTCTGGCTGCACTGGGTAGAGAGGAACCAGGCTCTGAGGGGTGGCTAGTCCTCTTCTGACTGTACTGGGTAGAGAGGAACCAGGCTCTGAGGGGTGGCTAGTCCTCTTCTGGCTGCACTGGGTAGAGAGGAACCAGGCTCTGAGGGGTGGCTAGTCCTCTTCTGGCTGTACTGGGTAGAGAGGAACCAGGCTCTGAGGGGTGGCTAGTCCTCTTCTGGCTGCACTGGGTAGAGAGGAACCAGGCTCTGAGGGGTGGCTAGTCCTCTTCTGGCTGTGCCGGGTTGAGAGGAACCAGGCTCTGAGGGGTGGCCAGCCCTCTTCTGGCTGTGCCGGGTTGAGATTGCTGCAGTAGTGAAAGAAAAATAGTCTGTTTGAACTGTGTTGAACTACTCTCAAAAGGGTTATTTCAACGGAATGTGTTACTTATAAAATATATATAATACACTTAATCAACATTTGAATCCAAATGTGTAATTTCCCCAAAGTACTGTATTCTGCATCAAGGCTCCATTGGTTGGAATAAAGGCCACCCTTGTTGAATAATTTTGTTGATCCTAAGAGCTTGTTGAGTTTATTTAGTAGAGAGTGGATGGGGGTGAAAGAGGGTACAGGAAGTAGAGTTAACAGACTCTGTGTTGCTGTTTGCAGGTCTGCAGTCTGAAGGCCTCTACAGAGTGTCTGGCTTCTCAGAACACATTGAGGATGTGAGGCTCGCCTTTGACCGAGGTTTGTGTTAAATTAATTTCCTTTGCCTCAGGGCTTCGGTCTGGTTTCAGGTTATATGAGACATGAAAATCCATAGGTTCAAATGAAAAGCACATGGGCACAGGAGAGCCGTATCAGACCGCAGGGTGTCGTTATGTGCGGTGTAAAGGGCGTGTACTCTGCATTGTGGGAATTGTAGTGAATATACTTCAGTCTGGTCAGTACATAACGTGTCCTGTGTGTCATCTCTGCAGATGGCGAGAAGGCAGACATCAGTGCCAATGTGTACAACGACATCAACATCATCGCTGGAGCTCTGAAGCTCTATCTGAGAGACCTGCCCATTCCAGTCATCACATTCCACATGTATTCCAGATTCATACAAGCTGCAAGTACGTACTCCTAGACTTATTCCCACAATTAGCTCAATGCACCCTGGTCTCCAGCGCAATGACTGAAAGGCTAAGCACTATCTTGGGGAGCTAACGAAAATCTTCAGGTCTTAGGTGCGTTTTTTGAATCAGGTGAATGTAACTAACAGTAACACTTCCTCTGGTAGAAATTCCCAACCCAGACGCCAGACTGGAGGCCATCCACGAGGGGCTGCTGCAGCTCCCGCCAGCCCACTACGAGACCCTACGCTACCTAATGACGCATCTCAAGAAGTGAGGACTCACACACACACACACACTGCATCTGCTCTTCGTGGGGTTGAATCAGTGATGTAGTCTTATATAGTATATGATGTAGTCTTATAATATACATGTAATGTTTTTGTTTCTCACCTTTCTGACTGATATAATACTCTCACAGGGTCACCATGTTTGAAAAGGACAATTTCATGAATTCTGAGAACCTGGGGATTGTGTTTGGTCCGACGTTAATGCAGCCGCCTGAACAGAACGCCCTGGCCACTCTGAACGACATGAGGCATCAGAAAGTCATCATACAGCTCCTGATAGAGCATGAAGACGTCTTGTTTTGAAGGACTGGAGCCCTGTCTGTTGCTGGGCAGGAATAGGACGTTTGATTTATTCCATACAAGAGGAATCTCAAGCCATCATATGTCTGTCATCATATGACGTGTCATTCTACAATGTTTCTATTGTGGTCAGATATGAGTTCCGTTGCTTCTCTCCCATAAGCATGACTGTTTCAGTTGAGTCTGTGCTACGTCAGTGACCATGTCTTGTTACAGTAAGGTCATAGGTTGTCACATTCTGTCATATTCTCCTTAAGAGGAACAAGGTATTGGATACATCCTAAATGGCACACTATTTTCATTACTTTTGCATTACTTTTGAGCAGGTCCCATAAGGCTCTGGTTAAAAGTAGTGTACACTATATGGTGAATAGGGTGCCATTTTGGACGAAGCAATTGTATTCCAGTATTTCCACACCTTTCATGGCGTCAGGTAGCCTAGCGGTTAGTGTTGGGTCAGTAACCGAAAGGTCGCTGGTTGGAATACCCGAGCCGACGAGGTAAAAAATCTAATAAAAAAAAACTAATTTAATCCAGGGTTGCCATACTACTATTGCTGACCCTGTAAAACAACACATTTCACTGCCCCTTTCCAGTGTATGTGACAATAAATTATAAACTATATTTTTTTCATAAATCTAGCATCACACTACCACATTCTTCCTGGTTGATGTCTGTCTGCATGTTGATTGTCTGTTCAAGTGTGTTTGTTGTGTGCTTATTGGTTAATGAGTCTCTTTGTAAAATAATTTTTGATCAAATCAGATCTTTTTAGTATTGATTCAGTGAACTGTGTGATCCTGTAGGGTGAGATATGGATGGATGGCCTAAGTATGAAGCACTTTTTATTTAGCAAAGAGTGTGCTGATGAATGTATTTTGTAAAGATATATATTTTTTTTTTTATGTAAATGTTTTCAGCATCATGCGTTTTAGTTTTTTTGAAGCATCATGTGCTTTTTTTTTTTCTGAAGTTGATTGTCAAGGATATGTGATGTGTTCCGTTGTCAAAATGCAACAAAACACCAAAAGGAATTGGTCGACAGAGCAGTTTAAACTTGTAAGGGAATGCTTAGAAACTTATTTTGAGTGCAACTGTTGAAGTTACATTTGCAACTGTTTGCTGGTACTAGAAAAATGGTCCTAGTTATAGTATATGTTTTAGGTGAAATGTGTGTCTGAGCCTAAATGTTTACAGAAAACTATTGAATCAATCCAAACCATTCTTTTAAAATGATACACAGAATGGGTAAATGCATTAATATAACATACAGTATATTAATATTCATACTTTAGTGGAATACCATGGTGTAAAAAAAAAAAAAAATGCACTAGGTAGGAAATATATATATATATATATATATATTGAACAAAAATACAAATGCAACATACAACAATTGACACATTTACTGAGTTACAGTTCATATGAAGAAATCAGTCAATTGAAATACATTCAAAAGAGACTAATCAATGGATTTCACATGACTAGGCAGGGGCACAGCCATGGGTAGGCCTGGGAGGGCATAGGCCCACCCACTTGGGAGCCAGGCCCAGCCAATCAGAAATAATCCTCAGTTTCATCAGCTGTCCGAGTGGCTGGTCTCAAGACAATCCCGCAGGTAAAGAAGCCGGATGTGGAGGTCCTGGGCTGGCGTGGTTACACGTGGTCTGCGGTTGTGAGGCCGGTTGGATGTTCTGCCAAATTCTCTAAAACAACATTGGAGGCGGCTTATGGTAGAGAAATTAACATTAAATTCTCTATCAATAGTTCTGGTGGACATTCCTGCAGTCAGCATGCCAATTGTACGCTCCCTCAACTTGAGACATCTGTGGTATTGTGTTATGTGACAAAACTGCACATTTTAGAGTGGGCTTTTATTGTCCCCAGCACAAGGTGCACCTGTGTAATTGCTGCAGAGTTTAATCAGCTTCTTGATATGCTGCACATGTCAGGTGCATGGATAATCTTGGAAAAGGAGAAATGCTCACTAACAGGGATGTAAACAAAGTTTTGCACAACATTTTAGAGAAATAAGCTTTTTGTGAGTATGGAACATTTCTGGGATCTTTTTTCAGCTCATGAAACATGGGACCAACACTTAACATGTTGCGTTAATATTTTTGTTCAGTAATTGCTACTTGTAGACTGCCAAACATCTAGCCTGGTTAAGAACTATACCTCGTAGTGTTTTGCCAATACATGCATCAGTTTACACTATTTGACACTAAAGTCAGGAAACATGATTCATAAATGTTCAGCCTATAGAACTGCCTGGAGCAGCTATAGGTGCTGTGGAGCTCAAATACAACGTCATGATGACAAAGTTGACACATTCTCTGTTGTTATCCATTATTGATAATATAATAATTGAAATCCTTTCTACAAATTCATTTTATTAAAAGTATTTTTGTGATGGGTGCAATTAAGATTGTAATTGAACAAATACTGATTTATTAAAAGGATGTAAAATTACATTTTGCTCAATATTTTATGTGTACATTTAGGATAGGCTACAATTCCATTACTCAAAGCAATGTCTGCGTCATGGTGCAATGCAATCACAAAACACACGTACTGTACTGCACCACACCTTCAATAGGACAAAGTTGGCTGGTGCTGAAGAGAGAAACAATGGTGTACCTGAGGGAACACACATGGTATTCGTCTCAAATGGCACCCTATTCCCTATTTAGTGCACTACTTTTGAACAGGTTTCATAGGACTGTGGTCAAAAGTAGTGCACTAGGTAGGAAATAGGGTGCTAATTTGGGACACAGCCATGATTAGTCACCCTGTTTCTAAATGTAAGGGTGTGGAGGAGTTTGACTGTATTGTTGCTTCTGTGTGTCTAGTTCTCAGGTAATGTGTTGCTCTGGTTGGCAGGTCAGGTGTTCTTCCTGCAGGCTTCCAGGGAGGTACACTCCCCCAGTTTTACTTGCACCAATCAGGTGTGCATGGGTGGGGCTTTGTTTCTAGGCGATTTAGACAGGTGTATTCCCATACCTGTAACATTTGTTGCCTCTCGGTCACAGGGAATAGATCAGAAGTCGGTTATTTACAGTCGTTTTTCTACTTAAAACATTGGCCTTCATGTAAATTCAAGCTTTGATTGGATGTTGTAAATTGAGTCTTCCAAGTGGATGCATCTATCGAAACAACTTGGAATCAACACTGTCTTAGAAGGTCTGTGTGTGGGTCACGTTGTCCTCAGCCGAGGACTGACCTCAAGTTTAACCCCCTTGGAGATACTAGAGGAGACGGCAGAGGGCTGAAAACATACAGGTGAGTTGATGGCAGGTGTATGACATTATATTATCCATTATAGCTGATCACAAACAAATAGCATATTTACATGACATCTATACGAACATAATTTCCGATTGATTATTGACAGACTTTTTATAGCATGATTGAATCTTTTTTCTCAATACCAGTTTGGCTACATTGACATAAAGACATTTATCTTGCAGGTGAAACTAAACCCTCCAGATATGGCAGCGCCTGTGAGATACCCTTGGTGGAGAGCGTTTGTGACAAGGACGAGTATTCCAACAACCCAAGAATCCGGTGAGACCCAACCTTCTGGGGACAAGAAGTCTCCAATCTCTTCCAAATCTACATCGGACTCAAAGGGAAACGAAACATTTCCAGATACAGAAACCTTTGACGATGCAGAGTTTGAGCCAATGTTCAATGAGAAAACGTGTAGACGGAATCTGAAAGTTTCCCGTTCTGGACGGTTCAAGGAGAAGAGAAGAGTTCGGGGGACCATACCTGAAAATAACAACTTCACTGGAAATGTTGCTGCGACTGCTGTTGCTAAGTAACCCAGCGTACATCATTATCATCCACCTGCCAGACTGCAACCTGTTATGGAACATTGAACATTGATGATGCAATTTGATTGTATTTTTAGAAGCATTATTTTTTTTAGATATAATTTTCATAAATATTTATCAGTTGTGCCTATCACCAGGTTAATATATTAGGTATACACCTGACTCATAATATGTTTAGGACAATGAAGGATGGATACTGAATAGTCATATTGTAGCAAATTCGGGAGGTAGCCCCGACCGGGACTCAAACCAGGGTCCAGCAACTGTCAAGCCAATACCTTAACGGTAATGCCAAGATGTCTGGGTTAAGGTTGCTACATTACCACTTCGGGAGAGTGTGTCCTTACACTTCTCAATACTAAGTCCCTCATGTGTACAAGCCTCTCCAATGGCTTCACAGGCACTATCCCACTTCAGACACCAATGTAGCAAATTCAGGAGATAGCCCCGACTGGGCCTCAAACCCAGGTCCAGCGACTGTCATGCCAACACCTTCACCGTTAAGCCAACTGGTCTGAACCTGTTGACGAGGTCACTAGGTGTTGGGTTAAGGTGTGTGTGTTTGTTTCTTGTTTGATATGAAGGACATGAAACACTCGAGGTGGTTTGATATGAAGGACTCGAGGTGGTTTGATATGAAGGACTCGAGGTGGTTTTATATGAAGGACTCGACGTGGTTTGATATGAAGGACTCGACGTGGTTTGATATGAAGGACTCGACGTGGTTTGATATGAAGGACTCGAGGTGGTTTGATATGAAGGACTCGAGGTGGTTTGATTAATCTGATTCTGCTCATCCTGTACTAGGCTACCTAATGTCTGAAGGGATAGAGAGGTGTGTTTCTACAATGAGGGAGCGATATCAATGACACAGATCAGAGTAGAGATGGAGTAGTGTGGTTATTATGCTAGTATGCACTAATCATAATGAACCCTTACAGTGGATGTCAATGAAGGATATACCAGCATGTAGCTAGTGTTGAGGAGATTACATTCCATTTAGTTGTTTACATCACGGTTTAAAATGCACCAAAAAAAAGTGCATTTAGTACTGCAATGTATGTACTCAGGAATTACACATGAAGTTAATACACCTTTGTTACATATTTATTGTGGATAATATATTTGATATTCAGTCACTGTCTCAATCTCTGTTTCGAATGGACTATTCCTACTGGCATCATTGTTTACTGTCTGGTGAAAGTTTACTTCAGAGAAGAAAAATAAATAATGGACAATATTGTAAATAAATGTGTAAATATGTTAATTTGGTTTACTTTGTGTTTTATTTTCAACAATAAAGTATATAGTGAAGAAATCTAAATACATCTAAAGTACATAGTCCAGTGTAGCTCAGATGGTAGAGCATGGTGCTTGCAATGCCAGGGTTGTGGGTTCGATTCCCACGGGGGACCAGTATGGAAAAAAAGAAGTATGAACATGTATGCATTAACAAACTATCTGCTAAATGACTAAAATGTAAATTAAAAGATATATTATTGGTTGCATACACATATTTAGTAGATGTTATTACAGGTGTAGTGAAATGCTTATGTTCCTAGCTCCAACAGTGCCGTAATATCTAACAAAGGAATTAAGAAATATATAAACATTAGGATGGAAGTCTAGAAGTCTAACTACATCTAGAAATCTAAATACATCTACACTATTCAAGATTCTGGTTTCTAGAAGATCAATGGATCCATGACCTTGAACCACACAATAGATGTAGCCATTGTCATTGTTCTGTAGCTAGGCCTCTGGGTGTGGTGAAATGTTTAGACAGCAGCTTCCCTGGGGCTGCTGGGGTTATTTATAAATCACACATTCTTGCCATTTTGAGCACAATTATTATAAACATAATTATCTAGGCTTATTACAACTAATTATTGATGGATCCAAATGTTCCTCCTTACTGGATTTGAGGTAGCTACTGTAACTCATTACGGTTCATGTCAACTGCATCGTTGCTAATGACAGTGCCAGGACTTGATAATGGCTGACTGACAACCTTAATTAAGTGAAATATACTGTGTGAACCTGAGTGGAAAAAGGATGAACCAGGTAATTCCTTCATAGTCTATGTAATCTGCTCATTCACCCCTGGTATGAAATAGGGGACAAATACTAGTGATGGAACAGCTTCTGTGACCTTTTCACTTCAACTGTTCTCTACAAGTAAGCAAAGCAGTTGTTCTGCACTTCGGGTGTTGGTATGAAAACAGGAGAAAGAGCGCCCTCTGCTGATCATCCTGTACTCTACTATCAGTGCATCTGCTTAAAGGCATTGGTGGCCAATGAAAAAATTAGAGTTTAATGAAAAGGTATTTTATTTCAGTGGCTGACAAATACAGATAGAAATACTGTATGATACTTTACAAACTGGTGACCCCTTCATTCACCATCAGCCTTGTACTTGAACTAAAGACTAACACAAAGATATGTATGTATACAGAAAATAATTTAAATAAATCTGAATAACTGTACATGGGTCACATCGAGCAGAAATGCAAGGCAATTTCATACCTGCTAATCCCTGAAGAATAACAAAATCTCCTAAATAAATATATGCCAGTAAATCCTGAGCGCTCAGGACCGATTGAACATAGTGAAAATTAAACGACATGTTAATAGGAGTAAAGGCTGGTTTATACTTGGCCTAACAACACGTTATACACAGACAGATGCTTGATACACTGCAAACCAATCTTGTAAAATCGGGAAGTTCAGATTCTACAGCTCATCGTTTGTAGGTAAACTCTCTAGAAGATATGAATCCATCTTCATCCTCCTTCTTGAAGATGTTCTCCACCATCGCCTCATGATGCGTGTCATTAGCAGGGTAGCCATGTCTTTCAAACTCTTTCCTCAGGTACTCCTTCACCTGTCACAGAGAGAACATAAAACCCTCATAAACCCTCATAAACAAACACCTAATCTCTGTAACCCAGAAGTAAAATAATCTGCCTACAGGAAATTAACAAACACTAGACCAAATACTGGGCTTGATTGAGTTTAGCCTGGTGTAACAGTATCGCTGTAGCTCGCTTATCAGTATCACTTACTTCTCTAGGTACCCTGTCCCTTTCTGAGCTCGAACCAGGGATCCTCTGCCTCGCAAACACGTGACATTTCAAGATGGGGAGTGAGGTTAGCCATGTAGCTTGTGACTCGAGGGCCCACTAATCCCTGCATTGTAGAGTCCTCTGATGCCTACCTCTGGTTTGTAGAGCCTCCAGTCATCGTTGAGATCCATCTCCTGGAACGACTCAACGGACCTGGGACCGTTCCTAATCTCCATGATCTCAATGTCAAAGATCAACGTACTCTCAGGGGGGGATTTTACCTGAAAACAAACTGCCAAAATACGTGTGAGCAATATGACATGGTTGCATCCCAAATGCCATCCTATTCCCTAGTAGATAGGTACTTTATTGATAGGTAGATAGGTACTTTATTGATAGGTAGATAGGTACTTTATTGATAGGTAGATAGGTACTTTATTGATAGGTAGATAGGTACTTTATTGATAGGTAGATAGGTACTTTATTGATAGGTAGATAGGTACTTTATTGATAGGTAGATAGGTACTTTATTGATCCCAGAGGGAAAATTTATTCGTCAAGCAGCTACGAAAAAACACAAAGCAGGTGCAAAATGCCAGATCGAAAATACACAAAATACACAAAAGACAGATACATGATACATAGAGAGGCAGTATGAAAAAGTATAAAAATACAAGAAGTCTGGAGTGCAAAAAGCTATAAAAAGACATTGCATAGTATGGGTGGATGGCTGAATATGTACACTATACATTGTTACAGAGTGTTAAGTGAAAAAAAATTATACAAATACAAATATTGCAAGTTGATATAGATAAATAAGGAGCATTTGCATGGTTAACTATACTATACAGGTCGATGGCAGAGAAATACTTAAATAGCTAAAAGTACGTATGATATAAGTGAGGGTAATAATAGTTTACTTGATATACAGCCTGGTTAAATGAACAGGTAAGGGAATATTTGCATGGTTAAATTAACTGTACAGGTAAATGACAGGGAGAGATACTTAAATAGCTAAATGTGTGTATGATATAATTTAGAGTAATAATAGTAATTCCCTTAAAATACAGTCCTTAGTGTAGGGTTTAATTACAGATAAATGCATGTATTGCACATTCAATATACTAAAAGCAATGAAAAAAGATACAACTGGCAGGATACTAATATGCATTCCTGAGTGAATGACTACGTAAGTTCAGTCCAATAATTACTTACAATATTGCACGTGATATGATATAACAACTGTACGTTAATATGTATATACAGTCCTGAATGAATAAATAACTGTACATTGTCAAATCCACAGGCCTTAAACACAAATCCATTTGACGTCATATAACTGGGCGGGATCTCACGCGATCACATGGAACCCCATTCATGTATGATTTACGTATTTTTCTGTCGTAGTCCAAATGAAATGGGTCCTTTAGCTCTGAAAATCTTACTTAGGAATTAAATTGAGTCTCGGACGGAAGCGCAGTTCAAATCCAAATTTGCGCGGGGATACTGGTAGGCGACGGTATTGAGAGTTAGAAGGTGGAGGCCTGTTTTTGTTTGTTTGACAAGTTAACGGAGAAGTGATCTTGCAAGTTTTGTTTGTTTGTATGAAAAGTTTAGGGAGGTGGTCGTTATGGCGGGTAGTTCAGATGGAAGTTATAACTCAATGAACGAGGATGGTATTTCAGAGAACGAAAAATATACAATGGTTAAGAAAAAGCTAAAAAAATAAGAGGATCGTAAGGAGGACGACGGGTTAAATAGTGGTGGGGGAAATATGAGTAGTGATAACAGACCAGTAAAACGTAGGACAACAAGAGAGGATGAAATGGAAGAATACAAAGTGATGGTGGTGTATTCGGAACCATTAGGGAAATATTTTCATCCAATACAATTGACAAATGCAATTCAGAAGGAGATTGGGATAATTAAGTACCCCCAACCGGTTGGTTCTGGAAAAATACTGATTGTTTTTAATAGTAAAATGCATCAAGAGAAAATACTGAAAATGGAGTCACTTAATGGAGGTAGAGTCAAATGCCATATACCAGGTGCTAAGGCCAAATTGAGGGGGGTAATTGCTGGTATTGACTTGACGGTAATTATGGAGTTAGAGTTTAAACTACGAGGGTTCTTATACATTTCGAAGAAATGTTATCAAAAAGAGTACAATTGGGATCAATAAGTTTTCAGTTTAGAGAATATGTGCCGCCGTCACTGCGGTGTTTCAAGTGTTAAAGAATTGGACATACTGCAAATGTTTGTAGAAGTCAGTTGAGATGTTCAAGATAAAGTTGAATGTTGTAATTGCAATGGTGAACATAGTGCAGCATATGGTGGGTGTGAAGTACAAAAGAGGTAGGAAATGATGTATCATATGCCGAGGCAGTGAAGAAGGTATGTCAAGAATATTGCACAACCAACCACAATACTAACTCGACGGCAAATAGCGGAACGTTCAAATAGTCAAGTGGAGCATTAAAATATAGTTAAGACGCCGTGTGTACGTGAAGGTTTGATTACTGATAAAACAATGATGGTAACTCGTATTGAATTCATAGCATTTATTTGTTAGGCGATAAATTGCTGCTCAGTGCATGAAAGCAGGACGAGCAAGATTCGCAGAGGTAGTTAATGTGGCTAAGGAAATTCTCGGTTTAACAGAAGTCACTATAGACGGTACATCAGTTCTTGAATAATATTTCAACTAATGAACAATATATTAAGTAGGATAATGGTGTTCATTATAGTTCAATGGAATGCTCTGAGTTTAATAGCTAACGGACAGGAGTTTAAGAAGTATATTCATGATTTAAATGTGTTGCCGGATATAATATGTATACAAGAAACTTGGTTAAAACCACATTTGGATTTCATTATCCCGGGATACGTATCAGTAAGGAGTGATAGAAATGTAGGATCTGGAGGGGGTGTGTGCGACATTAAAGACGGAAATGCTTATAGAATCATTTTGGAGAATAATGAAGATGAATGTATGATAGTGGAAGTTTATAGGAAGAGGGGGACAATCAGGATATTTAATTATTATAATCCGTGTAGACTCATCACAGTTGGTATGCTAGAAAAGGTGGGACTATGGACAGGTGGTAAAGAGATTCTGTGTGGCGATTTTAATGCACACAACAGTTTGTGGGGAAATAATGTCACAGATGTAAATGGATCAGTTGTTGAAGAATTTCTAGAGGGGAGAGGATTGGTATGTGTAAATGATGGGACGAGGGACAAGAATAGATATATGTAGAGAACCATGTCTTGTCTGGATCTTACAATAGTATCAGCTGATATGGCTAGTGTCTGTGAATGGGATGTGAAGTAGTCTACTTTGGGTAGTGATCATTTTACAGTAATTTGTAATATAGAGATTGACATTTGTTGTAATGACAATGAACTCGTTAAGAAATTGTGTTTTGATAAGGCTGATTGGGAAATGTTTTATACTGAATGTGAAATAGAGGTTAATAAAGTATCTTTGGAAGGATCTGTAGAAGAATGTGTTGATGAATTGAGTTTGGCTGTATTGAAAGCTGCAACAATGGCCATTCCTATAAGAGGGGGAAGAGTTGGTCAACGAAGGATACAGTAAACTTACCAGTATTAAAAAAGTGAGATGTTATGGCTGTAACTAGTAAAGAAAAAGCAAATGTGTTGGGAAATGTCTTTGCAGCAATTACATAAAGCAGATAATTTAAGTGATGAAAGCAAAATACGTAAGGAGGAAAAAATGAGAATACATAATGATGTGTACAGGAAAAAGGGAGATTCAGAGGAAGTGTTAGATGTACAATTGAATATGTTTGAATTGAATAGGGCTGTGGAGGGATGTGGTACAACGGCTCCGGGTGAGGATTGTTTGTGCTGTATTATGTTTAAACATATGTCAGATGGCATATTAGAGAAGATACTTAGGGTATTTAATAAAATATGGAAAGTAGCAATATTACCAGGTGGATGGAAGCACACGGTGGTACTGCCTTTTGTAAAGTCTGGTAAGGCTCCATCAAGTCTGGATAGTTATAGACCAATTGCACTCACCTCTAATTTGTGCAAGTTAATGGAAAAGCTTATTGTAAACAGATGAGTGTATTATTTGGAGCAGAGGAGTTTGTTGAGCCCATGCCAGAGTGGTTGTAGGAAAGGTAGAACAACTGTAGATGCATTAGTTAAAGTGAGTAATGAGATTGAAAAGGCACTGGCAACAAAAGAAGTGCTGTCTGTAGTTTATTTTGACATTGAGAAAGCATATGGAGGGAAGGTCTGTTAATAAAATTGAATAAATTAGGGATCGGTGGCAGGACGTACAATTGGATAATGTATTTTTTGTTTGACTGAACTTTTCAGGTTAGAGTCGGGTCTGAGATCCAGGAAATATGAGATAGTAAATGGTACACCACAAGGCAGTGTCATCAGTCCTATTTTATTTTCAATTTTGATAGATTATATTTATGGAAGAGTAGGACCTGGGATAAGCACAGCTTTATACACGGATGATGGAGCCATATGGAAAAGAGGTGGAAATATTCTGTTTGTAATTGGAAAAATGCAAGAGGCTGTAACGGTGGTTGAGGATTGGTCGTTAACATGGGGATTTAAACTCTCAATTACAAAATCATGCCATATGTTTACTAGGAAAAGGGTTAAGGAAGACATTATTATGAAATTATATGGACAAAGATTAGATAAGGTAACCAAGTTTATATATCTAGGTTCATGGTTAGATGAGACACTTACATGGAGAACACATATATCAAGTATAGAAACAAAGTGTAAAAAGGTCTTAAACCTAATGAGAACAATAGTAGGTAGTGACGGGTACAGAAAGGCAATCATTACTGGATATTTACAGATCATTCATTAGATCTACATTTGATTATGGGTGTTTTGTGTATGGATCTGCTGCTAAAACAACACTGTCAAAATTAGATTGAATACAGCCAAGGGCTCGTATAATATGTACTGGATTTAAAACAACACCGGTGGAGGCCTTACAAATAGATCCGGGGGAAATACCATTGTCACTTAGAAGAGATAAACTAGGGCTTGCATATTGGGTTACACTAAAGGGCAGTGGGACTGATCGCCCTGGTCAGGGTGTATTAAAAGAATGCTGGGAATATAGCAGGTGTAAACGAAAGGGATATGGAGCAGGAATAGCAAAGCGGTTACATATGAACTAACAGATCTCGAGATTGGACCAAGTGTTGTATGGAGTATGATTCCAACATGGTTATTTAATCAACCATATGTGGATTTAACATTGCTGGGAAAAAAATAAAGATTGGTGTGAAGACAATGTGTGCGAAATAGTAGATCAATACATTAAAAACCCATTCTACTCATATGTAGATGTAAACACAGACGGGTCAAAGGATCCAAACACTGGACAAACAGGAGCAGGAATTGTTATTCCAGAATTCAAAACTCAAATGTGTAAAAAATGAACTAAGGATTTATCAGTATATTCAACAGAATATCATTGCTATCATATTGGTATTGCAGTGGGTAGAATAGATTAAACCATGTAGGGTAATTATATGTTCAGATTCAGCAGCTGTGTTAAGTAGTTTAAGATCCGGAAAGTCAGGAAGGGAAGATTTGTGGGTAGAGATAATGACAATGGTGATGGGAATACAGAGAAGCGGGGTGGTAGTCCAGTTTTGTTGGGTTCCAGCACATGTGGGTGTTCAGGGAAATGAAAAGGCAGATTTAATAGCAAAAGTAGCACTGAGGAGAAATAGAGTAGATGTGGAGGTGAAGTTAAGTAGAGGGGAAGTTAAAACATTGATTAGGAAAAAAGGCCTAGGCATATGGCAAAGGATGTGGGAAGTGAGTAGTAATGGTAGATTTTACTATAGTATTAGGAAGAATATAAAACAAGTTGTGAATCACGGCTGTGCTGGGAATAGAAGAGATGGTACTGGGAAGATTAAGATTTGGACATACAGGACTGAATTCAACATTGAAATTAATAGGAAAACATGAACATGGGATGTGTGATGCATGTTTGGTAGGCGAGACAGTGGAACATGTGTTGTTATACTGTCAGTTATATGATACATAGAAATAAAGATTGTTTGAAGGAGTAAGGAGAGTGGGATGGAAATGGGGGTTAGATGGTATTTTGGGAAGGGGAGATGGAAGCAGTGAGGAAGATAGGGAAATTGTATATTTTAGTAGGGTGACTGGTCTGACAATAAGAATTTAAGTGTAAATTGCCATGGATGACCACACTCCTAAACAGTAGGTGGCGGTAGATGCAAATGATACTTGCGATCCGTCAAGAAGCCCCAAAGAAGAAGAAATCTCCAGGATCAGCTGTGGTCGGCGTCTTGTTCTGATAATCAAATAATGAACCCCAGAAACAGATGAAGAATGGAGGGAACCCTATACAAGTGGACAAATTACATAAGTGGTATGTAGTAACGATGTAGCTAGCTAACTGAGCTTCTGAATAAGTCGGCTTTGAGTCATTTTGCTAGTTAGTTTGCTAACAACTAGCTGGACAGGTAATCGGCCAGAAAAACAACATGATCTAACCTTACCTAGATAGTTATCTAATTGTCATTGGATGGCACTGAGTCATGGGTCTTGCTGTGTTCGCTAGATAACTACTACAGGTTACAATGAATAGTGAATATTGTTTTTCATAATGGTCATAGTTATCAACATTTCTTTTTCCAGGTTGGCAGCCTCGCTGGTTTGTACTGGAAGGTGGGACTTTGTCTTACTATGACTCCCAAGAAGATTCCTGGAAAGGATGCAAGGGCAGCATCAAAATCTCAGTGTGTGAAATACAAGGTTGGTACTTGGTAGCTATTATTGGGTTGGTATAATGACAACATGCTAACTGATGCATTCCTTAGTACTAGATTAGGCTACACCATACTGAATAATCAATCTGAAGTTCAGCCTATATTGTTTTAGTCAGTAGTGGGAAAAGGTACTCAAATGTCATACCTGAGTAAAAGTAAAGATACCTTAATAGAAAATGACTCAAGTGAAAGTCTAAAAGTATTTGGTTTTAAATATACTTATGTATCAAAAGTAAATGGAATTGCTAAAATATAATTAAGAATCAAAAGTATGAATGATTTCAAATTCCTTATGTAAACCAGACGGCACGTTTTATTGTTTATTTATTTACAGATCGCCGGGAGCACACTCCAACACTCATCATTTACATCATTTACAAACAAAACATGTGTGTTGAGTGAGTCCGCCAGATCAGAGGCAGTAGGGATGACCAGGGATGTTCTCTTGACAAGTGTGTGAATTGGACCATTTTCCTGTCAAAATGTAACAAGTACTTTCGGTTGTCAGGGAAAATGTATGGAGTAAAATATACATTATTGTCTTTAGGAATGTAGTGAAGTAAAAGTTGTTAAAAATAAAAAATTAAAGTACAGATCTCCCCCCAAAAATGTTTTATTTAACCAGTCAGTTAAGAACACATTCTTATTTAGATACTTTATTGATCCCAGAGGGGAAATTTCTTCGTCTACCAAAAGGCCTCCTGCGGGGATGGGGGCTGGGATTAAAAATATAAATAAATTCAATTAAAATATAGGACAAAACACACATCTCGACAACACAACCCTATATAAAGATAGACCTAAGACAACAACACAGCATGGCAGCAACACATGACAACACAGCATGGTAGCAACACAACATGGCAGCAGCAGACAACAGCACAAAGGGCAAGAAGGTAGAGACAACAATACATCAAGCAAAGCAGCCACAACTGTCAGTAAGAGTGTCAATTATTGAGTCTTTGAATTAAGAGATTGAGATAAAACTAACCAGTTTGAGTGCAGCTCGATCCAGTCGCTAGCTGCAGCGAACTGAAAAGATGAGCGACCCAGGGATGTGTGTGCTTTGGGGACATTTAACAGAATGTGACTGGAAGAACGGGTTTTGTATGTGGAGGATGAGGGCTGCAGTAGATATCTCAGATAGGGGGGAGTGAGGCCTAAGAGGGTTTTATAAATAAGCATCAACCAGTGGGTCTTGCGACAGGTATACAGAGATGACCAGTTTACAGAGGAGTATAGAGTGCAGTGATGTGTCCTATAATTAACATTGGTGGTAAATCTGATGGCCGAATGGTAAAGAACATCTAGCCGCTCAAGAGCACCCTTACCTGCCGATCTATAAATTACGTTTCCGTAATCTAGCATGGGTAGGATGGTCATCTGAATCAGGGTTAGTTTGGCAGCTGTGGGGAAAGAGGAGCGATTACGATAGAGGAAACCAAGTCTAGATTTAACTTTAGCCTGCAGCTTTGATATGTGCCGAGAAGGACAGTGTACCGTCCAGCCATACTCCCAAGTACTGGTATGATTTGACTACCTCAAGCTCTAAACCCTCAGAGGTAGTAATTACATCTGTGGGGAGAAGGGCATTTTTCTTACCAAACCACATGACCTTTGTTTTGGAGGCAAAACAAGGTTAAGGGCAGAGAAAGCTTGTTGGACACTAAGAGAGCTTTGTTGTAGAGCGTTAAACACAAAATCCGGGGAGGGGCCATCTTAATATAAGACTGTATAATCTGCATATGAATGGATAAGAGAGCTTCCTACTGCCTGAGCTATGTTGATGTAAATTGAGAATAGTGTAGGGCTTAGGATTGAGCCTTGGGGTACACCCTAGGTGACAGAAAGTGGCTGAGACAGCAGATGTTCTGACTTTATACACTGCACTCTTTGAGAGAGGTAGTTAGCAAGCCAGACCTAAGAGCCCTTAGAGACACTAATACTCCTGGCCCACAAGAATGGAATGGTCTACCATATCAAAAGCTTTGGCCAAGTCAATAAAAATAGCAGCTCAACATTGCTTAGAATCAAGGGCAATGGTGACATCATTGAGGAACTTTAAGGTTGCAGTGACACATCCATAACCTGAGCGGAAACCAGATTGCATACCAAAGAGAATACTATAGACATCAAGAAAGCCAGTGTGTTTGTTAACAATACCACTGAAAATATCCAAAAAGAAGGTCCAAGTGTCTTCGACAGGGGGGATCAAGCTGATTCTATACCAATTTACAGAGGCCAGGTGATGAAGGAAGGCTTGCTCATTAAAGTTGTCTATGACAAATCAGAACAGGTCGTTTCACTGAGAAGCCATTACGAACACAGGCTGTAAAACATTGATCACCAAGGTCATTACAGAAAACACCAGACTGATACCTCTCAGGATTGTTTGTGAGGATAACATCGAGGAGAGTAGCCTTTTCTGGGTGTTTGGAGTCATACCTTGTGTGATTGGTAATAATCTGAGAAAGATTTAGGGAGTCCCATTGCTTTAGGACTTGGTCAGGTGGTTTAAGCATGTCCCAGTTACGGTCACCTAGCAGGACAAATTCAGACTTAGTGTAAGGGGCCAGGAGAGAGCTTAGGGCAGGTAGGGTACAGGCCGGTGCTGATGGAGGACAATATAAAAATATCACTACTCACCAAACCTTCCATTTTGAAAAGCTCTTCCCCACTTCCTGGTTGCCTGTGTGCCTATACACATATGACCAAACATATAGTGCGCTCTAGTGTACAAATAAAGTGGAATGTACAAAGGCAGACAAACTATAGACAACATAACCACATACGATTGCCAAAATGTCTCCTACACCAGTGGTTCCCAACCTGGGGTACTAGGACACCTGAGGGAACTCAGTCTATCAACAGGGGGTACTTGAGAAGACTCATAAGACCATAGACTCTCTCTGTCTAACTGGGGTTTACCCCCCCCCTCTCTGTCTAACTGGGGTTTACCCCCCTACCCCCCCCTCTCTGTCTAACTGGGGTTTACCCCCCCCTCTCTGTCTAACTGGGGTTTACCCCCCCCTCTGTCTAACTGGGGTTTACCCCCCCCTCTGTCTAACTGGGGTTTACCCCCCCCCCATCTCTGTCTAACTGGGGTTTCCCCCCCCCTCTCTGTCTAACTGGGGTTTACCCCCCCCCCTCTCTGTCTAACTGGGGTTTACCCCCCTTCTCTCTCACCCTCTACTAGTCCACTCCTCTGACTTCACACGGGTTGACCTGACCATCCCTGGAGAACAGTACTTCTACCTCCGAACCATCAACGCAGCGGAGAGGCAGAAATGGCTGGTCGCCTTGGGATCTGCAAAGGCCTGTCTCACAGACAACCGAACCAAGAGAGAGAAAGGTTACTTTGTTTTACCTGTTGTACATGCACCTGGTGCCTGTCATGGACATGTAAGGCTACATGGGTGACCTCTTAAACGTTCTCAAACTGACTTCATGAAATGAATGTGTTATAACTCAATATCTACAGCATGATTCCTCAAGTCACCAACAGAACACTGGACATTGTGTATTATAGAAAGTCACCAACAGAACACTGGACATTGTGTATTATAGAAAGTCACCAACTGGACATTGTGTATTATAGAAAGTCACCAACTGGACATTGTGTATTATAGAAAGTCACCAACTGGACATTGTGTATTATAGAATGTCACCAACTGGACATTGTGTATTATAGAAAGTCACCAACTGGACATTGTGTGTTTATCGAAAGGGAAATGTAGGCACTGAATATTAACTTTATTCAAATGACACAACCAAGGATATTTTCAAGAAGCAACATCTCTCTCTCTCTCTCTCTCTCAGAGCACCAGGAGAACACAGAGGCTCTGAAGACCAAGATGTCAGAGTTGAGGCTGTACTGTGACCTTCTCCTCCAGCAAGTCAACCAGATCAAGGACAGTGAGGAGACTGAGGAGGTAAGACAGGGCGGGCTGTGGTTTCAGTGGCTTATTTACTCTCTGTGTAACCATACAGCCTTTTCTCATGTATGCTCTGTTTGAGTTGCCATTGGATTTTGTTGCTATGCAAATGGCCTGTCACTTTTACAGCACAAGCAAGGGATAAGCAATCTGCTTAGGAGTTGATGGTTGTGGTATAACTGTGTGTCTGTTTCAGGCAGGGAAGAACCCTGGCACCATGGTGAAGTCTACATGCACCACCTTCCTCAAGACGTTGGAGGAGTGCATGCTGATCGCCAACCGCACATTCAGCACAGACCAGGCCACAAAGACCCAACCCGGGTCACCTCCTGTGGCCACCATCAAACCCCAGAAGGTACCGGTGTACGCATAGAGATACCAAAGATTTTTATAACTAAACCAAGATAGACCACAGCCTGTCGTTTCAAATGGGAACAAATTAGTCATAGTGGGCAGAACACGCAAGGAGGTGGGCAGAGCCAAGCACGAACTAGCGAGATCCTATTGGTGCGTTCTAGCTGCATTTGCATATTTGCGTTAGGGAACGCCTACTCTGAAGTGCGTGTGTGTAATACCTCAATTCACCCTTGCACTCTTTCTAAACAACATTCTCTAAATGTTGGCAAAGAGTGAAGTCTACAAAATGTTGTCCACTCTGTTCGTAACAGGTTGGGAACAGAACTGTATTGAGATCAAATGTTTCATCGATGAGACAATTATGTTGGCCAAAATCCATCTCATTCCATCTTCTCCCATATTTGGTAGTGAGTGGAAACGCCAAGCGGATGCTTCACATTTACACATCTGGTGAAATATCTGTCTAATTTTTCCACCTGCAGAGATACTGTAAATCCTGACAAAGATGGCAGATGTTTAGTTATGTTGCTACGCTTCCGATGTCCATTCGAGGGTTCTATTTTATATAATTCTATGGGCATAAGGGCCCTTCTAAGGATTGCTTTTGAAATGGCTGTCACTGTAAGATCCATATTGACGTAAGAGCTTCTAAACCCAGAGGTGCAACATTGCGAAACTTCCAAGAACGCTTGCGAAACAGATCAAACAGACCAGGCTGGAATTTGGGGTTTTAGAAGTCAATGAGAGAAGTGAAAAATTATTCTTTAGTTGTTAATTTTCTTAATCTAAAGGCCCAACCTAGATTGGAGCCAATGTCTTAAGTAGTTGAACATGTTATTACTCCAACCTGTTATTACTCCAAATGTTTTCATTTGTCAAAAACTACTTTATATCGAAGGACTGCCTTTTGATTTGACGGCCTGCACATGCTCAGTTCGGCGTGAGATGATCGTTAGACCCGATGACGTGATTCTATGCATGAGCTTAGCTAGCCACCGTCGCCATGACATTGCCTACAAGTGTGATCAGGGATTTCTATTGGACAGCAGTTTTAACCTATCATCACACTGTCTTTGGCTAACGTGCTATTTTCTTTGTTCCATAGGTCAAACCTGTCAATCAATCAAATCCGGAAAAGTAGGTGGCTCTCTTTCCAGAAGTTTGGTTTCAAGCTAACTTGTTGCTCAGGGTCTTAACCTTTACACCAGCACCCATCTTTAT
This sequence comes from Thymallus thymallus, assembly GCA_023634145.1. NCBI lineage: Eukaryota > Metazoa > Chordata > Actinopteri > Salmoniformes > Salmonidae > Thymallus > Thymallus thymallus. Next base: position 30,818,605 of record CM042415.1, on the reverse strand, counting down.
GGAACACACTTCCTTATCTCAGTCTTCCATGAATTGTTACATTTCCACTAACTGCATGAAAATACAGCTTTAGATACGTGTCCATGATAACTCTGTGGCCAGGATGTGAGTGGTTCTCGTCTTGTTTTCTAGACAGAGGGAGTTAAAAGAAATCTCAGCAGGATCTGTAACACTTGACAACCAGAGCTTTGATTCTGGAGCAGAGGGATCAGACCAACTAGATGGACCAGACACACCCCCTGGGAGAACCACCCAAACACCCCCAACAGGTCTCTCATTTAAATACACTTGCACGTTCAAATACACGTACACACACACACACTGTATGTGTACCAGAATCACCTCCAAAGCATGAGACTTTTTACTGCTCACCATACAGGAGTTCTGTAGAAAGAGGACCAGCTGAAGTTGATAAAGTAATGTCTTCTAGATGGGAGACAATGATTCATGCCCAGCAGCTTTATTATATTTATAACGTTGATTCAAATAACGGACCCTCTTATTCAGAGCAATGTACGAAGCTAGATCTATCGCTGGGACATGATAAATGTGGAACTCAGAAAGTGCCTCTGTCACAATGTGCTACACCGAGAGACTTTTAAGATAGTGGTTTACAGTTATCCTTGAAATGGCATTGACAATTTCTGCTTGAATGGGTTTCACATGCCAGTTGCTATGGCTCATACTGTACATGCCAACTGGAACATAACATTTGTTAACATGTTGTATGTGTTTGTGTCTCTGTGCCATACAGAGAATAGCGCAGCCGGTGGGGACCACCAGGATCCAGAGGAGTCTGCAGTGGAGGAGGCCACTCCCCAAACCACCCACACAACCTCTGACCCAGAACACACCGACCAACCAGCACATGAGGAGGAGGAGGAGGAATTCAAAGAGGTGGAGGAGGAAATGAGCAACGCCCAAGATGAAGAGAAACCGAAAGTGACCCAGGACCAACAGGAAGCTGTCACTGACCAAGAGGAAGCCAAGCTGGAGGAGCAGCCTGCCCTGCCACAGGAAGAAGAGAGAGAGGAAGAGGAGACCGAGCAGGTGGAAACATTCTTCAGTACGATGAGTCACAGGTATGGGGGGACACCGCAAGAGGGACACATACTGTAGACCTTACGGTGTAGGGTGAAGTTTACCCTAGGTCAACCCTGGGTCAGTTTTGCATTTCCCCCACTAATGTTTAAAGGGATAGTTTGGGATTTTGGCATTGAAGCCGGGATAGTTCAGGATATTGGCAATGTAGCGTTAGCTCAAAGACTGGAAGTCTTGGGTATCTGCTAGCATGTTAGCTGATCCAGAAGACTGTTGTTCTTTGCGCAAAGCTAGTTAGCGTTGGCTCACGAAACGCCAACTTCCTTCATACTGAACACAGAGACATAAAACTCAGCAACATAGTTGTATTAAGGTAAAATATTTTGAGATACATTACCTATATTAAGTACTTTTTAGGTTAAAATATGCCAAATTATCTGCCAATGATGTTTGATAATTTAGCTTGGTGCAAAGAAAATAAACACATTTTTAATATTGAGTGATAATTAATGAATTATCACTCAATATAAGACATTTAGGCTTGCCTAGATTTCACTTTTTGCATTGTAGCGTTGGGGAAAGGAAAGCTGAGCATAGATCTGTAGCTAAGGGAAAACTTACCTCAGAGTGTAGTTGTTATACTACAGCGGTCAATGCTAATATTTCACTAGCAGTAGCTAGACAGAACAAGCGCCAACACATACACTAATCGATTTATACCCTTATTTCCTGTAATTGTTCTAGGTACTATAATGGCATTGTGATTACATGAGGTATTTGTTATTGAGATTAATGTATTCAATGTGTTCAGATTATGCTGTGAATTGTGCTACTCTTGATATGCACTGTTTAGGGCTAATGCTTTGGGTATGAAAGAGCAAAGGTTGTTTTTCCTTGCCTGTGTGAAAACAAAAAGGGTCTAAACTAACCTGGTCCCAGATCTGTTTGTGCTCTTGGCAACTCCATTGCTGTTAATGACTGACAATGAGTTGGCATGACAGACAACCTGGCTAGGTTAAGTGCCAGTCTAGGTTAAAACAGGGTCACATTGAAAACAGTTCTGACTTTTTTTTTTTTTAACCCATTTGAACATATGAGTTTTACACTGATGTGTTCTGTTGATTACATTACTATTACAGAGATGCCCTCATCTGATGTTGGGGTCGATCATGTTTTTCTTTGTAATCATTTCATTTTTCTTTTCATTTCATTTTGATGACATTTGAAAGCCCCTTTTAACAGTGTTATTCAGCATTAAGCTAGGATTTTAATGATCATAGCGGTGATATGAATGATCATAACCGTGATGTTCACTTATGATGTTACAGTATTTCCAATGACAGGGAGAGACATTCTAAGCAGTGTTAACATGTTTAAGTGCAGTAGGCATCAAACACAGAGCTAGTGAAAATGAAATCCTTAGAACCCCGTAGAGGATTGGGAACATAGCAGATATGTTTCTGATACATTAGAACTATTTTATTATACAGTATATCCAAGTTAGACACGATAACTCAAAACAAGTCTCAAATCACCCAATAGCCTGACTTTGGTTGTATCTGTTTCTTTTCTGTTTTGGTTTGATTGAATCAAATAAAAGTCGCTGATGCTGGACCTCACTAATATCTCCCCTTGTTTGAATCTCTTTGACTTGTCTTTAGATTCAGTGATATAAGACTGGACGGTGACAGTGGTATCCCTACACAAGCCTTTTTGGACTCATGCTATGCAATAGTGCCTGTATTAGGTAGGATGGTCACTCCTCACTCATCCGTCTCTTCCTCCCCCTCTCTTTTCAATCATTCCATCTTTTCTTAAACATCCTCTTTTCCACCTGGTGGTAGTGCCTGCTCTATCCTTCATGTTTTCTTCCTTCAGTCTCATACTGTTCTCTCCTCATCAGCACCTAATTGATCATCCTATTGGATGTGTTCTCTGGAGGCATTTCTTTCCATTACTAATCAAGTGGATGGGTTTCATGGGAGGGAGGGAGGGAGGGAGGGAGGGAGGGAGGGAGGGAGGGAGGGAGGGAGGGAGGGAGGGAGGGAGGGAGGGAGGGAGGGAGGGTGTGTGTGTGTCTGGAGTGTTTAATCCATCTTGAAGAGATACAACACCTCTCTGTCCATTTGTTAATGTGATCCGACCCACCATGATGCATGTCACTGTGATAAACTATAGGCAGTACTGGGATGTATTGTATGTCACTGTGATAAACTATAGGCAGTACTGGGATGTATTGTATGTCACTGTGATAAACTATAGGCAGTACTGGGATGTATTGTATGTCACTGTGATAAACTATAGGCAGTACTGGGATGTATTGTATGTCACTGTGATAAACTATAGGCAGTACTGGGATGTATTGTATGTCACTGTGATAAACTATAGGCAGTACTGGGATGTATTGCATGTCACTGTGATAAACTATAGGCAGTACTGGGATGTATTGTATGTCACATACATCACACTGGATCCTCCAGGCTTACTATCTCTTACATTGTTATACTTAGTTTTTTTTTGTCAATGTACTCTTCTAATGAAATCTACATCAATTTGTAATGGTTAATAAAACACCGGGGGGGGGTAACCGGACACAAATTAACAGTAATTCTTGACGCAAAAGCATTTAATGGAGATTCTCCATCTGTCTTTTTAGTCAAGGACTAGCCTTAATCTGTGTCCACGCAACCGTCACAAGGACAAACCATAGTGTCAAAAATATCCAGCACTGAACTGACATTGGACTCTCTCTCCTCAGACAAACTAGGATCCACAGTATTTGCTCCAGTTAAAATGGATTTTACAGGCAACATCAAGGTAAGAGGAAGGACTGCCTTGAGTTTAGAACAATGTTTGATTTTTACATTATATTTACTAAATCCTACCTTAAAATCTGCTCAAATCAGCATAACATTATGGGTGCAGATGTTGTCAAAGCCTCTGGCTGGTATCAACAGTTCTCAGGGTTGTTACAATGGGACCAAATGGACGTTTACACCCACCGGTTGTGTCCCAAATGGCACACTATTGCCTATATACAGTAGTACAGTACTTTTGACTAGGGCCCACAGGGCTCTGGTCAAAACTAGTGCACTACAGAGGGATGAGGGTACAGGTGATGATGCCTCCCCAGTCTCCTTACCTGTCCTGTGAGCACTTCAGTTGTGAAGAATGCACTCTAAACAAAGACTGTTCTGAAAGTGATCTGTTATCATTAGTCAGTGCTGTGTGTATAAAGCACTGGAACATTTCACAAGCAGAGATTTGAAAGAAATATTTTACTCTACTGCCACGAAATAACAAGCTATGGTATATAGTTGTTATCATGGCACAAGTAACCCTGTTAAGTTGCAAAACAACAGAACAAGACCAACCAGATTTAGAAACCTTTAAGAATTGCTGGTCTGTGTCCCAAATGGCACTCTATATAGTGCACTATAAAGGGAAAAGGGTGCCATTTGGTCTGCAGTCATTGTCTTTATGATGACAAGTCCTTCTTTCTCCCTGGGTGGCTGTCTGTAGAAGATCCACCAGAAGCTGTCGTCGGACCCAGGTAGCTTCCCCACACTGCAGACCATAGTGCTCCACGAGGTGCAGACCGGCGTTGCCCGCGTCCGCAACTCAGCCACCGAGGCCCTGCTGTGGCTCAAACGAGGACTCAAGTTCCTCAAGGAGTTCCTGTCACAGGTCAACTCCGGGGAAAGGGATATCCCAGGAGCACTGGGTGAGTTAGCATCGCAACACTGGTACACACACACACACACGGTTAATGGTTAGGTGATAGTCCTCTTTTGGTCTGATGTAATATACTGCATAATGTCCTCTGTATTCCTCACACTCCTCTCCATTCAGGTAATGCTTATGGACGGAGTCTGCGGCAGTATCATGGATGGGTCGTCCGAGGTGTATTTGCTGTGAGTAATACTTGATAATCAGTCTTCAAGCTCCTTTTAGGGAAACAGTATATAGTTCTCATCATACGATCATGCCTACTTTGGCGTGCTCCAAGGCTATTATAGTCAACTGAAACAAATTAATCATGGAAAAAACTATTTAGTAAACGGAAATAAAATCATTAACAAAACTATACTGAAATTATTATATTTGACTCCAAAATAAAATAAAAACCATCATGAATTATGTTCAGTTTTAGTTTTTTGGGGCAAAAATAATGGGGTTTTCAAGCTTCTGAATCTGGCAGGTCACATTGAGATTGACTTTAAAGGTAGACTCTACAAGATGAGGAGCAGCACTGCAGATATTGGGCGCGTTTGAGTGGTAAGGCTAAAGCAACCGACTGTAGATGGAAGTACAGGAGTGGTAAGGCTAAAGCAACCGACTGTAGATGGAAGTACAGGAGTGAAGTCGGGGAGGTGCATCTGCTACAGCCGAAAGTCAGACACTAATGTAGTTCTCTAACAGCAAGACTCAGATCAACATGACAGTGTTGCCATTGTTTATAAAAGGTTTTCTTTATAATGTTGAAATAAACATGTATCTATCCCCCATTTCACACACTCACTGAAATCCTAATATAATAATGTGTTATATTGTACAATCAGTGAAAGAGAGCCTCATATCACATGTATTTGTATATATCTACTGTACACACATCACAGCAAATTGGTTCCTGAACCAATGAACAATCATGTTTGGTCATGTTCGCGTGGGCCAAACAAAAACACCTAATGATTGGTTGACAATAGAGCCTCCCACAATGCAGGCGATGGCTGCAGGATGAAGTCGGCGAGGAGCAACTGCAGAAACCTGTAGTCAAAACTTCATGACCTTTGATCACATCAATTTTGTAAAGTTCATACAGTCGACATTAGGCGCAAGCCGGACAATTTTTATTCCCAGAATGCAACACTTTTTGACAAAGTGATCTGCTCGTTTGAACATGTCCGTTGAGACGATCACAATGCAAGACTTAGCTCTCACAGTCACACAGAGCATGTGCACGGGTGCTTCAGCTGCTACAACGTGGTGGCTACAGGACCCAAACAGCAGAGTAGTTTAGCCCCGTGCTTCAACGCTCCTGGTTGTTGTGGAAATTGCCCCGCAACTACTGTTTACTTTGTGGATCTGTCATATTGCTGAGTCTAACTTAACCTATAACCTGACCCATCACCTTATGCATTACTGCCCCACAGTGGCAAGAAGTGACATCACAAAAAAATACAAGCATAAATGGCTCCTAACCTCCGACACACAGGCTTCTATCGGTGTCTAACACTGAAACTAAATCTAAAAACCAAAAGGAAATGTTTTATCAAACTAAATCAAAATTAGTGAAGTGGATCTAAAAACTAACTAAACTTCAAATAAAAATGTTGAAAGGAATATATAAATACAAACCTATAATAACCTTGGTGTGTTCGCATGTGAGACGGTTACTGTGTTTCCATCTCTCCATTCCCAGCTGGCCCTCCGAGCAGCACCATCCTACAGCAGCTTTGCAGCGGCTCTGGTGTCCAGAGAGGGGGATGAACTGAAAGAAGGATTCAACACAGGCATGCACCGGGACCTGGGGGTCTACCTGCCTGCCATGGAGAAACAACTGGCCATCCTGGATGCCCTGTATGAAGAATACAACCTGGAGTCAGATGAGGTGGTCTGAGAGGAGGAGAGGAGATCTTTACTGGTGGTCTGAGACTGACTGGGACACACTACCAGAGGAGAAGGAGATGAGCGTTCTCAGACCATCTGGGACACACTGACTGAGGAGGACAGGACGAAGTGGAGGGAGAGGAGAGCTCTCTTCAGGATGCAGAAACTTTAACCCTGGAGGCGTGGGCTTGGTTGGTTGGCTCCCCAAGAACTGAGTTGAGCCCCAGGGAGCATGCTCACTAGATTAGCCAATCAGTGCCATCCGGAGGATCAAGGGGCGTGAGTGTGAGCATGCCTGGTGTAAAATGATAATACCAGGTGTTGTCTCATACTCCTAACTCTGGAACAATGCAATCTACATAGGTCTAATGCCCATAGAGCGGCTAGGTTTTGGAGAGAGGGCTTTTTCAGGTTTTCATTCTAGTGGTTTTCGCTCAGTACTTCCAATTACAAAGGGTACCCTGCTTTACAAACTCTAACCTTGGTCAGGAAATGTGCTCCGTCAGACCACCATTCAACACCATGGATGCACACTTTTCACTCCGTTATAGTGGCTTTGACTGTACTTGATGTAGTGTACAGCACCTTTATATTTAGGCTATTTTTCCTTTTGTAACTTCCATTATGAAGAGGTTCACCATTGGTTGCTGAGAATGCACAAATATTAACTTATACTTTAAATTGAGGCTGATTATTATAATTATTGATAGCATTATTTGACAGCATACATAGGCTGTATGTAATGAACTGCATACAACACTGAAGAGTAATGTAGCGTTGCTAGTATTGATCCCGTAAGGAACTCCATACAGCAAGACTGTATCTATATGGATGACCTATATGCCTCCACAACCACCTCCAGCCTCCTCCACCTCCAGCCTCCACAACCACCTCCAGCCTCCACAACCACCTCCCGCCTCCACAACCACCTCCCGCCTCCACAACCACCTCCCGCCTCCCGCCTCCACAACCACCTCCCGCCTCCCGCCTCCACAACCACCTCCCGCCTCCCGCCTCCACAACCACCTCCCGCCTCCCGCCTCCACAACCACCTCCCGCCTCCACAACCACCTCCCGCCTCCACAACCACCTCCCGCCTCCACAACCACCTCCCGCCTCCACAACCACCTCCCGCCTCCACAACCACCTCCACGCCTCCACAACCACCTCCACGCTCGTTCTCTCACATTGTCTCATCTAAAAACGTATTGTTTACCAAGTGACATTATTTATGAACTTAACATGAGGAAAATACTAGTTCGTTATATTTTATCCTAATCATTTAAATGTAGTCTGTGTAACTTATGGACATTTACATCCATTTAGAACCTGGTTAATTGCATGATTTAATGTATAGGGTTAGACTGAGGTGCCAACTGAAGTTGAATATATAGCAAAGCCTTGATTCAAAATGTATTAACGTTTTGAATGTTGTTAATGTCTTATTACCTGGCTTCCCCCTCTGTGACTGGAATAATACTGGCCTAGTGTTTAATTCTGGACATGAATTCAGTCTTGTTATAGATACACTGAGCCATTTGGACAGAGCAGGAACCAATAGGACCATCACATGAAATCCAACATACATTCAACAGTGTTCTCCTGTTCCTGGAGTTTACAGGGACAAATCTTAACAATAATGAGCATTCACACCAAGGGCTAGATTGAAGATGTGCAATAGGCTGATTTCTTGTTGTGACTCATTTCTAGTGTTTTAATGTTATTGCTATGCGTTTTCATCTTACAATTTCAGATAGAACACATTTTATACAAATGTACATAAGATGGTGTTTTTTACGTATGTATTAAACTTGATGAAATCATTAATGGGTACATTTGATCATTTGGATGTTATTTATAACCTTGGGGGATTTCAGTTTCCATTACAACCCTGTGAAATCCCAACTTTCTAAGACTTTGGTTCCTCTTCTTAGCCCTTGATTATAATTTATTATTTAGGCAGCAGGTAGCCGAGCGGTTAGTGTTGGGCCAGTAACCAAAAGGTCGCTAGTTCGAATACCCGAGCCGACAAGGTGTAGGTAGGCTGTCATTGTAAATAAGAATTTGTTCATAACAGACTTGCTTAGTTAAATAAAAGTTAAATACATGTATTTATTATGACTGTTACACAGGTCATTGGATGAAGGCATCTTCTCAATGGGGTTTTCTTAAGAGTCCTGACAGTTTGTTGACAGCATGGTTTTGGAAGCATAAGGACCTTCTTTCATATTAATGAGACATTGTCAAACAAATAGGTTAAATTGATACACATCTTTATATGGTAAGGGTTCCCACAAGGCTATATTTCCACAGTGGAGGGGTCAATACCCATAACTTAGCAGTCAAACAGGGAAATGGTTCCAATAATTTTTCCACCATTTATTTTTCCCTTTAGAGACTTTAGAAACACTGTTTTATGCAGGCTTACCCTGGTGTGACATTTTGATAACTGTGTAAATCAAAATATATTTGAGATTCTTCAAAGTAGACTCCCTTTGCCTTGATGGCAGCTTTGCACACTCATGGCATTCTCTCAACCAGCTTCATGAGGACCGCCACAGGAATGGAAGACCCAGAAATACCTCTGCTGCAGAGGATAAGTTCATTAGAGTTACCAGCCTCAGATTGCAGCCCAAATAAATGCTTCACAGAGTTCAAGTAACAGACATCTCAACATCAACTGTTCAGAGGAGACTGTGTGAATCAAGCCTTCATGGTCAAATTGCTGCAAAGAAACCACTACTAACGGACACCAATAACAAGAGACTTGCTTGGGCCAAGAAACACGAGCAATGGACATTAGACCGGTGGAAATATGTCCTTTTGGTCTGGAGTCCAAATTTTAGCTTTTTGGATCTAACCTCAACCAAATTTAGATGGTCGGAAAAGCAGCCAACAAGTGCTCAGCATATGTGGGTACTCCTTCAAGACTGATGGAAACAAGACTGATGGAAAAGCATTCCAGGTGAAGCTGGTTGAGAGAATGCCAAGCGTGTGCAAAGCTGTCAAGGCAAAGGGTGGCTATTTGAAAAATATAAAATATATTGATTTGTTTACCTACAAATACCTAGGCGTCTGGTTAGACTGTAAACTCTCCTTCCAGACTCACATTAACCATCTCCAATCCAAAATTAAATCTAGAATCGGCTTCCTATTTCGCATTAAAGCCTCCTTCACTCATGCTGCCAAACATGCCCTCGTAAAAATGATTATCCTACCGATCCTTGACTTCGGGAATGTCATTTACAAAATAGCCTCCAACACTCTGCTCAGCAAATTGGATGTAGTCTATCACAGTGCCATCCGTTTTGTTACCAAAGCCCCATATACTACCCACCACTGCGACCTGTATTCTCTCGTTGGCTGGCCCTCACTGCATATTCGTCGCCAAACCCACTGGCTCTAGGTCATCTATAAGTCTTTACTAGGTAAATCCCAGCCTTATCTCAGCTCACTGGTCACCATAGCAACACCCACCCTGCATGCGCTCCATCAGGTATATTTCACTGGTCATTCCCAAAGCCAACACCTCTTTTGGCCGCCATTCCTTCCAGTTCTCTGCTGCCAATGACTGGAACGAATTGCAGAAATCATTGAAGCTGGAGACTACCATCTCCCTCAATAACGTTAAGCATCAGCTGTCAGAGCAGCTTACCGATCACTGCACCTGTACACAGCCCATCTGTAAATAGTCCACCCCACTACCTCATCCCCATATTTATTATTTTTTCTCATTTGCACTCCAGTATCTCTATTTGCACATCTATCATTCCAGTGTTAATGCTCATTTGTAATTATTTTGCCACTATGGCCTATTTATTGCCTTACCTTCCTAATCTTACTACATTTGCACACACTGTACATAGATTTTCTATTGTGTTATTGACAGTACGTTTGTTTATCCCATGTGTAACTGTGTTGTTGTTTGTAGCACTGATTTGCTTTGTCTTGGCCAGGTCGCAGTTGTAAATGAGAACTTGTTCTCAACTGGCCTACCTGGTTAAATAAAGGTGAAATATAAAAAAAAGAGCTGCAGTTTATAAACACCGTTGCCAGTTGGCGTTTATCAAACGTAATAAATAGTTGTATTTCACTCTCACTTTTGTCAGGCACAAAGTCACAGAACACAGCCCTAGAAGTGGCTGGCAAGTAAGCAAGACACATACAGAGCAAGAGACGCACTGCCCAGCTAGGTTAGCAAGACAGACAGATTAGAGAGATGCACATCAACTTAACGTTACTGTTACTTGCTGACATCAAATTTGGAGAGGAGAGAACACAAGTTTACCTGATTGCTGTTCCCGAAATTCAATCCCATGGTGTTTTTTTTCTTTATTTTCGTGACCAGAAGGATAGTTCCGCTTCATCCACTCTCCGAAGTTGTAAACATTGACACCCGCTTTGACACGAGGGGGAGGCGGGTCCCTTGCGTAATTTGCGAGGCCCTACGCAACTTGCGTAGTGAGCTTGTAGGGCCGCCCGGCTCTGAAGACTACAAATCCCTGCAAGCTCCTGCACGTCATCTCTAACTGACACCTTTGCTAACAGGTATTGTGTCAATCTAAAACTTGCCCAAGACAGTTCACAGAATTGTCAATTTAAAGAAATGTAGACAATTGTTTAATTACTACATTTAGCTAACATCAGATAGTTAATCCAGAGATTCTTACATTTGCCTCGATTCGGCAGTCTCGTCCATATCATCATGGCATGTGTAGCTCTTTATGATAAGTCACCTTGTCCGAGAGAGGCTTACGCTGTTATCAAAACGGAACGTCAGGGTAAGCCTACATGAAACACAGCCCTTATTTTAAGTGTTTCTAAAATCCCCTATGGAAAAAGATTAATGGTGGAAAAACGATTGGAACCATTTCCCTGTTTGACTGCTAGGTTTTATGGGTAAAAAAAAAATCACTCATTCTTAAACACCTGCTGGTAGCTAGGGGCGTGATCTAAGCCCATACCTCCCGGTTACATTATCATTATGACTCGTTCTGTGTTACTTTATTACAGAGCATGTTTAAGGAAAACAGATGGAAGAGAGAGTGGACTACCTGTGTTAATTAGTTACCTCCTACCTGCATCTCAGAACACCTGTGTGTAAACGGAAGAGGATCCCACAAACGTGTTGTCACCGAAAAATACTGTCGGCTGCAACTGTTAAAACCGGTTAAAATAAGAGTCCAATAAGTGTGCATGTATGTTCTTGAACCGTACCGCGATTGAGAATCGATTGGCTATTGGGCTGTTTTGGCTTCCAGAGCCAATTCACTTTTAAACATAACATGTAAGGTGGGTTATAAGGTGTAACGATAGGCTCCTTTAGTCTATTATTGGGCTAATTCTTATCTAGTTAATTAGACACTTATCTACCTCTAATTCAAAGGGTTTAGATAGTTTAGCAATAACATAGGAGATAAATTACAATTAGAAGGGGAAATGCCCATTTGTGAGACTAATACGTGTGTGTCTTTGTGAGTGTACAGTCGTGGCCAAAAGTTGAGAATGACACAAGTATTGGTCTCCACAAAGTTTGCTGCTTCAGTGTTCTTAGATCTTTATGTCAGTAGTTACTATGGTACACTGAAGTATAATTACAAGTATTCCATAAGTGTCAAAGGCTTTCATTGACAATGACATTCAGTTTATGCAAAGAGTCAATATTTGCAGTGTTGACCCTTCTTTTTCAAGACCTCTGCAATATGCTCTGGCATGCTGTCAATTAACTTCTGGGCCACATCCTGACTGATGGCAGGCCATTCTTGCATAATCAATGCTTGGAGTTTGTCAGAAGTTGTGGGTTTTTGTTTGTCCACCTGCCTCTTGAGGATCGACCACAAGTTCTCAATGGGATCAAGGTCTGGGGAGTTTCCTGGCCATGGACCCAAAATGTTGATGTTTTGTTCCCCAAGCCACTGAGTTATCACTTTTGCCTTATGGCAAGGTGCTCCATCATGCTGGAAAAGGCACCAAACTGTTCTTGGATGGTTGGGAGAAGTTGCTCTCGGAGGATGTGTTGGTACCATTCTTTATTAAAGGCTGTGTTCTTAGGCAGAATTGTGAGTGAGCCCACTCCCTTGGCTGAGAAGCAACCCCACACATGAATGGTCTCAGGATGATTTACTGTTGGCATGACACAGGACTGATGGGGCTTCATCAGAGAAAATGACTCTACCCCAGTCCTCAGCAGTCCAATCCCTGTACCTTTTGCAGAATATCAGTCTGTCCCTGATGTTTTTCCTGGAGAGAAGTGGCTTCTTTGCTGCCCTTCTTGACACCAGGCCATCCTCCAAAAGTCTTTGCCTCACTGTGCGTGCAGATGCACTCACACCTGCCTGCTGCCATTCCTGAGCAAGCACACCCGCAGCTGAATCAACTTTAGGAGATGGTCCTGGCGCTTGCTGGGCTTTCTTGGGCGCCCTGACGCCTTCTTCACAACAATTGAACCTATCTCCTTGAAGTTCTTGATGATCCGATAAATGGTTGATTTAGGTGCAATCTTACCAGCAGCAATATCCTTGCCTGTGAAGCCCTTTTTGTGCAAAGCAATGATGACTGCACATGTTTCCTTGCAGGTAACCATGGTTGACAGAGGAAGAACAATGATTTCAAGCACCACCCTCCTTTTAAAGCTTCCAGTCTGTTATTCTGACTCAATCAGCATGACAGAGTGATCTCCAGCCTTGTCCTCGTCAACACTCTCACCTGTGTTAACGAGACAATCACTGACATGATGGCAGCTGGTCCTTTTGTGGCAGGGCTGAAATGCAGTGGAAATGTTTTTGGGGGATTAAGTTCATTTTCATGACAAAGAGGGACTTCTTCATGACATTCTGGAGTATATGCAAATTGCTATCATCAACACTGAGGCAGCAGCCTTTGTGGAGACCAATACTTGTGTAATTCTCAAAACCTTTGACCACGACTGTAGTGAAAATGGGGCGATACAACTGAAAGTAAAATTCAAGTCATGTCTTCACGTGCAAATAATTGATTGCTCTAATCTGAAGAAAATTGACACATTTAATTGAAAACAATTACTTTCATTTATTCAAATTAATACCGTTGTCTATCTATATTGCTCCCCTACCAGACCACGTTCCAAGTGCCTCTATAAATGCCTGGCCATTAATTCTGCAGCAGAAGCTGATAAATTGATGGGTTGGTCTAATCGATATATCCTCAGAGACCGATGTTGTAGTGAATGCTGTGACACAAGTGGAGTCCTATTCATTGCGTGTCCATATGGTGCACTTTTGATACTTAAACCTTTTTATTTGTCTGATAATAATCGTATAATCTAACAAATGTTTTAGATTATATTTTTTCGGTGACAACCGGCCACAGGTGCCTTGTAATTTACATGCGTTCATGACAGAACCGTGTTTATTTTGTACAAGATCATATACGTTGTGAACGTGTGTTGTTTATTTTCTACAGTTGTGAAGTGACCACATAGTATTTATTTTAGAGTGGTCATGAAGTGCTGCGTGTTGGCTCTGTAGAGAGTATGGTCTTTGTCTTTTAATGTCATTCCAGCCATGTAGTATAATTTGTCGTCTAGTATCCTTATGAGAGGAGAGGGGAAACTATTAAGAAAGGCATCCCTTGCAGTAGTAACATTCTAATATTGTCACAAAGGGCAGCTGACAGGCTGCCTCCTGTAATTTTAGCGCATATATTTAATGGGAAATGGTTGGCAGGCACCCCCCTCCTAAAGGCGCAGGGATACTGAGAGATAGAGGGGTGTTGAGGGAGAGGACAGTAGGCAAGAGCGAGTCAGTGAGACTGGAGTCGTTTTGCAGTGGCTCCTCAGTAAATCCAAGTTAGACACAGACAGGGCATTATATTTACAGCAGCATGATCCTTATCACATTTGGACTCTATCTTCCACTATTGTTTTGTTATGTCCTGTCTCAGTCCTCTTTCCTGGACAATATTCTCTCATTCCCAGCAGGTAAGAGAGCCAGCCGTGTGTGTCTGTGTGTGTGTGCAGGAATATGTCATGCATGGTTTTGACAAGCTGCAGTCCGACCCTGCATGGGTAAACTCAATGTCATGTCTTAACATGATTGTCTCTGCACTTTGAACTGTGTGTTCCTGTGTATTTTCCCGTTATTTATGGAATATAAAATGCTGTCAGAATGGAAATGTCTCTATAAATAGCGTCTGTCTACAGTTCCTGACAGGGAGGCGGGCATATGGTGCTTCATATCTGTATTCAGCCAGAGCCGCGAGCAGCTCTCTCCAGTGTGGATGACTACACTTATCATGTTACTGGCATGTTACAGTTCCCTGTATGAATAGTCTGTGTCATTACAGTTCTTATTAGACTCTAGTTATTATTTGTTTGATTTGTAGAGGTATTTTACTTTTTGTTGTATATATCTATGTAGATACCATTTCTAGCTTATAGAGTCTGCATTAACCTACTAGACAGTGCATTTGGATACATTTTAGATGACTTTCAGTTCAGCTGATGTTTGTGAAGGGGAGGATCTGCTGATTGAGTGGATTTGAACTAGGCAGCTGCAACACCAGTTCTTTGGCAATGCCCCTATGAAAGAGCTTTAGAAGTAGGTAGTGAGGTGTTGTCTGGTCTCTGCCTCTACAGGGTGCAGTAACATACAGATTCTTCTACACACCTTACCATACACTGATGCTGTTAGAAATAAGACAACATTAAGTTTTCTTTAAGCCCCTTCAACCAGTTTTGACAGTGACTCTATTAATTTAATTTAAAAACATGGCAAACAAATTAAATATGCCTATTAAATACAAGGGCATTGTGTTTTTATTTCCTATGTGACTGACTTACCATACTGTCCACTACTTTCCCCAGCTCTCCAACAACAACCTGCCCTGGACCAGCAGACGACATTCAACCCCTGCTGTTTACTGAGTCCACCCCCGCCCCCCCTGTTCCCTCCTCCCCCCTCACTGTGGCGCCGCAGTGGTCATGTGAGTCCAAAGTCACGTGACTTGTCCTTGTGGAATGTATGATTGTTGATTTGTCCTTGGGTGCTTTCCAAACCTCACTCCCTGGTTGTGTTCCAAATGACTCCCTATTTAGCATACTACTTTTGATAGGGCTCTGGTCAAAAGTAGTGGACTATAATGTATAGGGAAAAGCGTGCCATTTATGACTTAGCCTTACTCTTGCCCTCCTCTGCCTCTGACTAAGAGCAGTAGTGATTTCTGATGATAGAGTAGGTATGTGCAGTAGTGATTTCTGATGATGGAGTAGGTGTGTGCAGTAGTGATTTCTGATGATGGAGTAGGTGTGTGCAGTAGGGATTTCTGATTATGGAGTAGGTGTGTGCAGTAGGGATTTCTGATTATGGAGTAGGTGTGTGCAGTAGGGATTTCTGATGATGGAGTAGGTGTGTGCAGTAGGGATTTCTGATGATGGAGTAGGTGTGTGCAGTAGGGATTTCTGATGATGGAGTAGGTGTGTGCAGTAGGGATTTCTGATGATGGAGTAGGTGTGTGCAGTAAGCGATGGATTAACTGGTCTCCCACCTAGTGCTGACTGCAGATCAGGGTTGATGAGGGGTTACGACCTTAGAGGATCCTCTTAGAGATACAACCCTCAGTCTATCCTGTTAGAGGGTCCTTTAAGAGATACAACCCTCAGTCTATCCTGTTAGAGGGTCCTTTAAGAGATACAACCCTCAGTCTATCCTGTTAGAGGGTCCTTTAAGAGATACAACCCTCAGTCTATCCTGTTAGAGGGTCCTTTAAGAGATACAACCCTCAGTCTATAGCCTAGACTAAACTCAAGAGGCGATGAGCAGGAGTTGACGCTGTATGATTGTGTAGAATCTCACATTCAAGCTGATGTTATGACATGACACACATCTGTCATTTTAATTGTGGATCACTTATGCACTATTTGCTAATCTTAACTGCACTGTACTTCAGTACCGCAAATGGCTACTGATAATTTTATTATAAAATAAAGCAATGATTGAATGGAAGAGTGTTTTTGTTTGATTTGGTTTAGAATGAAGAGTCCGATAATGCAGGTGATCACGGTGAAGATGCAGAGCTACAAGGTCCCACCTGTGTCCCAGGCCCCCCCGGACCCCCCGGTCCTCAGGTAGGTAAACCTATCCACCCTCGACTGTCTTCTGTTAACGTTGTCATCCCACTGGCTTCATCACTTTATCTTTTTTTAAGCCAGATAATGTCTAATACGGTTATAATGCAGATATTTGGAAGAGTATTAATCAGGGGTTATCAGGTGGAGACCACAGTTAGTTGACTGAGCTTCCTTACTGTTCAGTAATGGCGGTATACAGGTGTTGGGGGTTGGTTAGGTCCCTATAGGCCCCTAACAGCTCTTTACCATCTGAGACCCGTGTGATTTCCTTGTCCTCCCTTCCTGTTGTACCTCTAGAGCTGAGGACGGGGATTACATGGAGCTCTGCAACACAGCAGCCCATTAACGCTCCACATTTAGACACGACGCAAATAGACTTTTTCCACTCGCTGCCACGGCTCTCCATCCCTCTACACACCATTCTTAGAAACAACCCAAACAGCTCGGTCTGCTTGGAAAGGCATATTGAATGGAGGGAGTAAATTCCTGTATCGCCCTGTGCACACAACAACCTGGTTAGGCTGCGTGTGATTTAGTTTCCATGTGTTGCTGTGTGGAGGGTGGGTGGTGTTGGAGGGTGGTGTTGGTGGGTGGTGGTGGTGTTGATGTGTGGAGGGTGGTGGTGGTGGTGGTGTTGCTGTGTGGAGGGAGGGTGGGTGGTATTGGTGGTGTTGCTGTGTGGAGGGAGGGTGGGTGGTATTGGGAGAGGTGGAATTGGTGGTGTTGCTGTGTGGAGGTAGGGTGGGTGGTGTTGCTGTGTGGAGGGAGAGAGGGTGGGTGGGTGGTATTGGATGGATGGATGGATGGAGGGTGGGTGGTGTTGCTGTGTGGAGGGTGGGTGGTGTTGCTGTGTGGAGGGTGGGTGGTGTTGCTGTGTGGATGGTGGGTGGTGGGAGGGTGGGTGGTGATGCTTTGTGGCGGGATGGAGGGAGGGAGGGAGGGAGGGAGGGTGGGTGGTGCTGTGTGGAGGGAGGGTGGTGGATGGAGGGTGGGTGGTGTTGCTGTGTGGAGGGAGAGAGGGTGGGTGGGTGGTATTGGATGGGTGGGTGGTGTTGCAGGAAATTGTGAAGGGAAATAATATTGAGAATATTATTAGGATTGTAAATTATCAGTCGATGGCATAAAGACAGAAAAAGCCTATGTTCTGATTTGTTGGATATCTGATTATTGTTGACCTTCTACAGGGTCCAGCTGGGCTGCCAGGTCTGAAGGGACCAACAGGAGAAAAGGTGAGTGTAATTTATAAACTGTTTTTTACATTAGATGTTTAGTGACTGATTGATAACTGCCATTATACTGAGAGGAAAGGCCTTGTATGATGAACACCAGTTATATCTCTCTCTCTCTCTGTCTCTGTCTCTCTCTCTCTCTCCACCTCCATCCAACGGTCTTGTTGCCAGGGAGAACTGGGACGACCTGGACAAAAGGTGAGTGCGTCCATTGATCATTCTATTAACTCTGCTAAGTTGATTTGCTCAAAAATGAGATCCAGTCCCTCCTTATTCTGTCTGGTGGGCTGTAACTCACATCCTCCCGCCGCCCGCCTGTCCTCCCGCTGCCTGGCTATGAGCATTATGAAATTCAGAGCAAGGCAAGCAGCACAACCTTGACACGGAGAGAGCCGCTGAGTTGGAGAGGAGATTGGATGAAACTCCCACCCTGTCCCATGTCTCCTCTAACAGATGGGGAACTTGTGGTCACCCTGTTAGCTCCTGAAACCTATCCAGCTTCACTGGGCCCTGTTCAGGAGCGTGCAGCGGTACAGCACCTTCACATAGAGATGTATTGCATAGAAAATAGATGATTGGCGGTCATATAGAATAGGGAATCAAACTCACTCTTTCATTTCTATCTGCCACATTCGTAACATTTACTCTCTCCGTGTCATGTGGTCCGTCCCCGCTCCCATTTGATATTGAAGGATGGATCCATCTATGCGTTTATACGGGGGGGGGAGACGATGGTATATGAGACCCGTCAGAAGAGAAGTGGGGTCCTAAACAAAAGTCCCATTGGGAGAGCTTCACATTGTGTCCCAAATGTCACCCTATTCCCTTTATAGTGCACTACTTTTGATCAGGGTCCATAGGGTTCTGGTCAAAAGTAGTGCACTATATAGGGAATAGGATGCCCTTTGGGACGTATCCTCAGTCACTGCCATGCTCTTTCTGAGCTGCGTGGCTGGCTGTGTACAGCAGCAGCATTGCAGTGCAATTTAGCTTAGTGCTCGAACCAGACATAAATAATTTTATTTCCCATAAGCAGTGGGCCCCCCTGTTCTAAATACAGCCTATCATTTAATTAAAGAGGGCAGAGTGACAGACCTTGTTAAAGTCATACTCTCTCTCTCCACATGGCGGAACAGGGTAAAAACAGTACACAGGTTGTCATGTCAACATAATTTATTTAATATTAATTCAGTTGAATGGTTGTGTTCTAGTGTCTGGTTAAATAAAATATATTTTTTAAATGATGCTAGGTCAGCTGGTATTTTTTTAATTATATGGCCTGTGTTTTCCAGTCAGTTCAGAACTTCTGGTCTGGTTAAAGTAGTGTTTAACGGTTCTGAAATGGCTCAGCTATTCCCACATATAACCTATGTACCGTACACAGGAGGCTGCTGAGGGGAGGACGGCTCATAATAATGGCCGGACCGGAAACCATGTGTTTGATGTATTTAATACCATTCCACTTATTCCACTCCAGCCATTACCACGAGCCTGTCCTCCCCAATTAAGGTACCACCAACCTCCTGTGGTACTATGTGTAATAACTAAAAAGTCTACTAAATCAGGCGTTCCCAAAGTGAGATTACTACAGGGAGTCTGCGGCATGAAAAAATGAATAAATAAATATAAATATTTGTCTAATGAATATTGCTAGCAACAACCGATTTTTAAACGAATTTAGCAGAAGGGATCTGTAAAAAGTATTTAGACTCGAGGGTGTAATACAATGAAATGTATTATTCCTCCACAATATCTGTTCTTAAACATTAGACACACAACATGGGCCTGGGAGGCTCACCGGGATATTGGTATCCACGGTACTCCATCAATGATACATTTGTTTAACTAAATTCTTCTTGTATTCCCCCCAAAATGTTGTTTTGAACATAAATGCACTGTAATTTCAAAGCCAAAACTGCAAAACGTCTTTGTGTCCATGGCAAAATGTGTAGAATTAATTTTGTCACCTATTTTAGATTTAGTTTTAGACCTGGATTTAATCAGATCAAGTGTTAACAGGTGATAGCCAATACCAGCATAGCTGATGTTTTGGCGTGTCAAATCTGTGTGGTCACTGTCACGAAGCCACAACCGTTCCACTCTCGTTAGAAGTTCAGAATGAGAAAGTGTAGGCTATATAGAAATGACACCCCAATTAAAAATCATTAAGCAGTATTTACAGTGAGTGTACAAAAGTCTCACACTAAATTTTCGTCTTGTCACATTTTCGTCAACTGAAATGAAAACCAATTTGTTACAGTTATCGTTTTTTTCCAGGGCGTCTTGTTATCGTCATAGTTTTATTCAGGGAAAATTTGTTGTTGTCAAGTATTTTTTTATCAAAGTTATTGTTGACAATTTACACCGGTACTAGAATTGCAAGAAATTAGCTTTAAAATTGAAAAATGGTCTCTATGCCCAAAGGGCTTTTCTTATCTGATGCTAAGGGGGTGGCTTTTAAAAATGTAAGACTATAGGGCACCATACTACTATGGCTGTCCCTGTAGGTAGGCCATCATTGTAAATAAGTTCTTAACTGACTTGCCTAGTTAAATAAAGGTTAAATAAATAAAAATAAATAAATAAAGTTATGGTAAAACTACTCTTATGCTATTTGTACTCTGAAGTAGGAGTTGTGTTCTGATATTATGAGGGCGTCCCTGATGAATTTGCTATCCCAAAAGGGGTCCCCGACGAGAAAAAAAATAAATAAAGTGGGAACCCCTGTGCTGAATGACCATGTGTCCCATCAGGGTCGGACGGGGCCTCCAGGTCTCCCAGGGCGCCAGGGACCAACCGGGTGGCCAGGACCAAATGGGCCAAAAGTGAGTAAGTCCTATTTCATGGTGCCCATATATCAATATGATATTATACTATAATGTATGGTGGAAAACAACATTTTATTTAAAAGATTATACAATGCAATGTAATTAGATGGTATGTGTGTTTCTGAACCTACAGGTGTTGGATCTTAATTTGACCAGTTTTGTCGCAGGAGTAAAATTATCCTGCAACAGGAGGATTTGATTGTTTTAGAAATTTGATCATTTCTAATGAGAAATTACTGTAGTTTTGATAGGCTACATATTAGGAGTGAGATCTAGTGAGAGAAGGATTGCTGTGGGTTTTCAGTGAATTTCTGGAAAAATTCTCTGCTTCAACAGTGATCAAATTAAAATACCACGTCGGTATGATATGTAAAGGTAGATGAAGACTGTGTTGTCAGAGGTGTGTGTGTGTGTGTGTGTGGCAGGGGGAGAAGGGAGATGGTGGCTTGATGGGATTACCTGGAGCAAGGGGACCACTTGGACCTAAGGTCTGTGAAGCTTCTTTCATCTTTCACCAAGAAAATTGTCTTGATTTTAACAATGTTATTCATAATTTCTATACTTCAGACTTGTGATCTTCCTTCCTAGGGTTTACCTGGATACAAAGGAGAAAAGGTGTGTGATTACTTCAATTTAAATGTGTTGGACTGCTTATATTATATTTCAGTTCAACACTGTCTGTCCGTTTTCAGTGTATTTTCCTGATCAGGTCTCCTGCTTATGGATGTTTTTTTACAGTTGTTTTGTCTCCTGTCTGTCTCATCAGGGTTCCCGTGGCGACCGCAGTGAGGGCGGGATGAAGGGAGACAAGGGCACAATGGGCTTCCCTGGAATGCTGGGACAGAAGGTGAGACATCTTGTAAACTCTTGATCTAGACATTCTGTTGTTTATCAGCTACTTGGGTTTATGAGGAGGAGCAGTAAGAGGAAGAGCAGGAGGAGGTCATTGTAGGGTGAAGTGTAGTGGAGGTTCATTGAACAACCGGATAGAACCAGAATCAACTGGCCCGCCGTAATAACTCAATAACACAATTCTAAATTGGACCACGGTTATTTATATGATGTACTGGTATATGTTGTTATTGATGGAGTGCTGTGGTTTATGTCCTAAGGGTGAAATGGGTCCAAAAGGAGAACCTGGAATCTCAGGGAATAGAGGACCGACGGGCAGACCAGGGAAGAGGGGCAAACAGGTGAGAGATATACTTTACTATTAAACAGGTGAGAGATATACTTTATTATTAAACAGGTGAGAGATATACTTTATTATTAAACAGGTGGGAGATATACTTTATTATTAAACAGGTGGGAGATATACTTTATTATTAAACAGGTGGGAGATATACTTTATTATTAAACAGGTGAGAGATATACTTTATTATTAAACAGGTGGGAGATATGCTTTACTATTAAACAGGTGAGAGATATACTTTATTATTAAACAGGTGAGAGATATACTTTATTATTAAACAGGTGAGAGATATACTTTATTATTAAACAGGTGGGAGATATACTTTATTATTAAACAGGTGAGAGATACTGTGTACTTTATTAATAAACAGGTGAGAGATACTGTGTACTTTATTAATAAACAGGTGAGAGATACTGTGTACTTTATTAATAAACAGGTGAGAGATATACTGTATAAACAGGTGAAATATATACTGTATTAGGATCTTATTTGGATCAAGGATTTAAAGCTGGGATTAAAAAAAAAGTTTTGCTGATCTTTGAACTTCAAATCATTATGTGGTGACATGTTTTGACTGCTGACAGTTTACCATATGTTTGTATGTCGATGTTTTCACGTGGTGTTTATCCTGTCTGATTTATCAGGGAGGAAAGGGTGACAATGGGATTATCGGCCCTCTAGGTCCAGCAGGTCCTCAGGGGCCCCCCGGCCACCCTGGCCCCCCAGGTCTGCCAGCCTCAGGTAAAGAACTCTCCACCTCCTCCTCCATCGGCTCTTACATCTGCGCTTGGCTGCTTTAGAGACCGCTTTAGGGCTAGGGAGTGTGGCTGGGCTAACATGCTAATGCCAGTCTGTGTAAATGCAGGTTGTGTGTGTAGCTGGATTAATTCTAGTGAAGAGCATTGAGTCAGATTTAGAGTTATTGGTTTGTTCATTGTTGGAGGCTCTGCCCATTTTCTGGACTCTGAAGGCTAGTTTCTCAGACCTAGATTATTAAACATAGTCCTGTAATTAAAAGCATGCCCAATGGAGAATCTCACTGGAAAATACATTGAGGTTTAATATGGGTTTGGAAATCGGCCATGTGTCCTGTCAGTGTGATAAGCCTCCCGTGTCAGCATCAGCGAACGGAAGCAGACATTAAAACACAGCAGGAGGTAACACCAGAGAGCTAATTTAGCTTCAGAGGAACCTGACCCCCCCCTCCCCCCGAGGTGAAACCGATACCTTGAGGTTGGTGGGGTGGCGGTGGGACTGAGATGGGACAGATGCTGAAGCCATGACATCATGTCCTTAAAACAGATTCATAGAGGGCCAAGAAGCTCTTAACATATTTACAAACATTATGTCACCATGTAATTAAACTGTGATAGCCGGTGTCTTGTTCAGGTTTCTGCACAAATTAAGTTGATTGCTTTACCAACTTGATAGATAGACAAGGGTCCAGGATAGTGCATTTCATAAGAGGAATTTATAACATACAGTCCCTGTGACCTCGCTCATGGATGGCTTGTCTCTGAATATGGGACTCTGTGATATAGAGTGTGTCATGCCTACATTAATAGTATGGGATCTAAATGTTTATTTCTTGTTCAGGACTCTACGTGGTTGGAACGAAAGGTGAGAGGGGGCTACCAGGTCTTCCTGGACCTTGCAGCTGTAACTCCATTAGTGTCAACCGGCCACAGTTTGATGAACATAGTTCCAGGAACGACTACGCCAAAGTGCCAGCTGTGAGCATGCAACACATGTAAAATGTGATCAACATTATTGCGAATCATAAACTTTCCTCAGCTAAGGCACCTGATAGGCCAAATTTAGTCTTTGTTGTGTCTCAGCCAGAATGGGTCTTTGTGTTTACAGATATTTGTGGTAAACAATGAAGAAGAACTAAATCGTCTTAAAGGGGACAACGTCCTAGCCTTCCGGAAAGACCAGAGATCGCTTTACTTCAAAGACGCCAACGGATGGCTGCCGATTCAGGTACCTCACCCGATACACTATCTTCTAAACGTATGTCTAAGTGATTACAGTATTGCCTGACGAGGTTCCTCTTTAAGTTAGTTTTATTTCAGTTTTAGTTTCTAAAATACTTATTTCTTCCAGCTGACGTCGTTCCAGTCTACGGAGAACGCTCCGGAACAGGAGGGTTACTGTGGCGACAGGATCGTTCAGATTCCCAACGGGGAGGAATGTGATGACGGGAATAGGATTGTCACAGACGGCTGCGTCAGTAAGTCCCGTTATCAGAGTGGATGAACCAGATCCGTGGTTAGGTTCTGCCGATGGTTCCGTTTGTTGGAGCCTGGAGTTTTGGGTTCGATTACCGCATGGGAAGTTGATTTGGATAAAGTAACTTGTTAATGATAATGCTATTGATGACATACAGAAGCACCGGTTTGGTTTGGATGGCTATTGATCTCTTTCTGTGTCTGTCTCTCTCTCCCCTTTTCTCTCTCTCCGTGTCTCTCTCTCTCTCTCCGCGTCGCTTGCTCTCTCTCTCTCTCTCTCTCTCTCTCTCTCTCTCTCTCTCTCTGTCTCCTGGTCTCTCCCCTGCTTGCTCTCCATGTCGCTCTCCGTGTCGCTCCTGCTCTCTCTCCCGCTCTCTCTCTCTCGCTCTCTCCTTCTCGCTCTCTCTCGCTCCTAACAGAGTGTAAACATGCTTACTGTGGAGATGGTTATCGCTACGACGGGGCCGAGGAATGCGATGGAAAGGACTTTGGCTATCAGACATGCAACTCATATCTCCCAGGGTTAGTAGGCCACTGCCTTGATCCATATCTTACTGTATGTAACCTCATAGCTTTGTGTTCTCTATGAAGCAGTAACACTGTCTGTTATTGTCATGATTGGTTGAGAGGGTTCTATTTCTCCTTGATTCCCAGGTCTTATGGTCGTCTCAGATGCACTCCGTACTGTGTCATTGACTCTACAAACTGCAAGTATTTCACATGAGGAGGAACCTGGACAAAATAGTGGGATCCTTCATGTCTTGTTTGCTTTGGCACTAAACAGGATGACTGTTTAAAAAGATCAACAACAACACTGCAAACAAGAGACTCAAAAAGGAAGTGTTGACAAACCGGACTAAACTGGACTAAACCTGACAAAACGACTAAAACTACACATGAACTCTGATGTATCGCTGCTGAAGCCATGTAGCTCCCGAGGAGGGAGGGAGGGGGGGAAACGCACAGGACAATTTCACTTTGTCTTAAATAAAACTCAACCCAAGACTGAAGAGGCTCCGCCCACACCATACCTGATAGGACCATGGCCAGCCGCTGAACGAGAGGCAGTCAAATGAGAGAGAGCCAATGGGAGAGCACTGAGAAAGAGAGACTCGTGGGTGGAGCCGGAAGCCATATTTACCTCGACGTAGCACTGTTAAAGAAAAGAGAACCAGGTCTGGACAATCAGAAGCAAAGTGTTGCGTATTTTACTGCAATGTGAATGACGTCATGTAGTATTTGCATGAGGCTGAGATTGCTGTGTGACCATGGCAACAGATGTCACTACTTAGGCATGTAACCAATCACAATACTTACTATCGTTGTCATGAGCTTCGTACTGTGTGTGTGTGTGTCTCCAATTGTACGTAGGGAGTATATTGTATGTTATACTTTTACTAATCAGGACAGGAGGGGACATGTTATAATGATACTATAGTCAGGAGGATTCTGGGAGCCTTGTTCAATAGAGGCAGATCTTAAGCCTCGGTCAGTCTACTGAAGAGGTAGATCCTCTTCAGAAGAACAGTAAAGCTATATACTGTACAGTAGTAGCATAAAGCCAAGATGGCCGCCTGTGGACATAGCAACCGGGATCCCTCACCACCTGGTAGAACTGAACAGCGGCCTTGTCCCAAATCACACCCTATTCCCTATATAGTACACTACTTTTGACCAACGTCCTATGGGATCTGGTTAATAGTAGAGCACTATATAGGGACTAGGGTGCCATTTGGGACAGCCAGGCTTGTGCACTCTATTAGCTTGTGATAGCAGCGAACTGTAGTTCAAGAGGGCTGTTCAGAATCTTGACATTATGGACAAGGTTAGCTTTGCTTTAGTTTAGATTGACATTTCCACGACTTAACTCAGGAATCACTAACATAATGTAGCTGTGGTCGTGCGGTTTTCAGACATCCTCCCTCACATCCACTGTAGACCACAGATGAGACCACCGAGTCTGTGCTGCACACTGACTGACTGTTACACTATCGCTCTCCTCACTCAGAAGTGCTTTATTGTACATGTTGTTGACTCATGCCATCAGTCCACAAGGTATGGAGGAGGACCTCAGTGCACTACTGTCTGCAGGGAGATATGACATGTGAAGGCTGGCAAACTGTTATTACTACTACATGTTCTTAAATAATTAGAGAGAAGATTATTTTCCTGTCTCATATTGTAGCGGTACTCCTCTTGATACCTCTTTATCCAGCCTGCCTGCTTAAACAACTGGAGAGAAGCTACTGCACCACTCAATGGTGAACTGAACACTACAGTTGTAGTCTGCATTACTTCCTGTATTCCCTCAATAGTATAAGAGAACGTTTAAGGATAAGCTGTCCTTTACCACAAGCTATGGATGGCCGTGCCAACGGAGGCCACACTTTAACCTCACCCACACTTTGGGGAGTTAGGAAAATATTATTGCTCATGGTCAAGACTGTTCTAATGTTACATCTGCATGTTACTGTAACTTACACATTTAAAATGCAACTGATTTGCCAAAGAAGGCTGTGAATGAAGCCTACATGTTAACTCTCGACAAGGTATATGCTTTAAATAAATATTGCTGGTTCTTGTTAATGTAACTGTATAATTGTAATATTGCTGGTTCTTGTTAATATAACTAATGACTGAATACTACGGAAACGTTTGTATGACAGGTATAACTATTATCCATTGTGTATAAACATGAAATATCAATTTGTTTGGCTAATGTGATAGTGTACTGCATACTGTAGGTAGCATGTGGTAACATTACACAATGCTTGGTGGTGATGAATGTGTTTGCATGTCAGGATTTCAGAACTCATCTGATTACATCATTCAGACATGTTTGACACAGTCATGTATTATTGAGAACAAAATAAAGATGAGAAAATGGAAGCTGTTGACTATTACAAGCTATTCACTCTGCCAAGGAAGGAACTCTAATCAAATGTTAAAATCACATTTTATTGGTCACATACAGGTAGGCAGTCATAAATAAGAATTTGTTCTTAACTGACTTGCCTAGTTAAATAAGGTTCAATTAAAAAAAAATATATATATTTTTGACCAGTCAATACTCTAGTTCGTGTCAGCGCATCTGGTTGGTCTGACTGGCTGACATGGGGCTGGGAGTCAGGGGTTTGTCAGCATCCCTGAGTGGAGGAGACTCGTCTGTCATTGACAGTGATTGGATTGTGTGTGTGGTGGGCAGTAGACTGACACTGATGGAGATGCTATTGATGTTCTTTCAGGGAGGAAGAGAACACAGTGCACAGCGGTGGACCTGCATCAAGCAGAGTAAAGACCCTGTCAGCAGTAGACCTGCATCAAGCAGAGTAAAGAAGCACTCGCTAAGTGCTGTCTGTGGGACTCTACATGAAATAGCATCGGCAGGGCATCAATATCCTCAGAGCCTTGAACTGAACACACCACAGCTAGAATTGTTTTTCAACCCTCCCGGTTTGGCCTAGTATTCTGTGGTCAGCCTATAGGCCTACCTCACGAGCCGTAAAGTTATTCTTTGCCGTTTTGTAATCAATAACTGAAACGCAAACAAAGGGATTGGGTGATCTCTCAGAATGAGCGTGATCTGAGTTGGCAACCCTAATCATGACACCTGTCTTTACATTAACTGTGTGTGTGTGTGTGTGTGTGTGTGTGTATATATGTATATATATATATATATATATAGACCTGAGGCAGGAGAAACAGGCTCAGGCCGTGGCAGGGAGCCAGGAGTAGGTAGGAGATGTTTTGAAGCTAGCTGCAGTTCTGCTCTCCCCTCGATCTCTAACTCGATTACCATGCCATATTTCTCTCCATGATTTCATTAAGGTTAATTTGCTTGCAGAGATGCCCAAGTAAAAGCTTACATCTGATTTTCTTTATCCTACCACTCTGGTTTCCCTGACCAGACCAATGTGATATGTGGGCAGTGCTCAGATGTCTCACTGTAGATGCCAGTGGAAATTAAGCAGCAAATGCAGCCGATTCTATTATCTTAATGAAGAGTTCTGAAGTTGACAAAAGAATGCAGAGGATTTTTTTCCCTATAGCCATTTTGTGCTCTGAGACCCTAAAATACCCCCATTTGAGACGGCCAGTCTTGGGTGACCTGCATCAGTTTAACATGGAGGGGAGGTGGGGGGGCTTTGAGCTCTGACCCATCAGGATGCCAGAGTGAGACATGGGTGGTGGCGGGTCATGAAATAATGAACACAGTCACTGGCTTTTCGTTCCCAGAGGTTGGAATGGGGTTAAGTTGTGGGGGGGGGGGTGATGCTGGGCTGGGGAGACCTCGGGGGCAGGAAGCAGGCAGGGACCCAGCTGTCCACCCAGTCACAGTGGAAATCCCTGACCTATAGGGAGGAATGACCGGCATGCAGGGTGCTGTGGGCAAGGCAGGGACACATAGCCACACATTGAAAATGCACGCATGCACATACAATACAGGGGTCCTATTATTTCAGTGGCGGTCAGCGCTGTTTAAGATGAGGGATGATTACTTTGTTATGAGCCTGACCTTATTTCTATTACAGCATATTGGATGACTCTCATTCATATTCCATTCATCTAGTTCAATTTAACATTGATAGGTTTAGGCTAACACATGATACTCAAATGCACCCTATACCCATCATGAGGTTGCTACAACCTAGCCTATGAATTAAAGTTTACAACGTAGGTGCACAGGTTGAGAGAATTTTGAGTAATCAAGGTGGCAGACAGTAACTCATTTGATACCGCCTGCATCTAGCTGATCTAGGGTGTATTCATTAGTCCAACAGTTGCAAACAATAGTTTCTATCGGACAAATTCAGGTACGTTTATCCCCTTTCGTTCTGTTTGCTTCCGTTTTTAGAAACTGTTTTCAACAGAATCGGCAGAATGAATACACCCGATCACACGCAAACACAGTTCACTTCCGTAGCAGCCACATTGTCACGTCCTAGTCAACACATACAAACACAGTTTACTTCCATAGCAGCTACATACAAACAGCATGATCAGTTTGATCGTTGGATACTTCCTTCTCTCCTTCTTTTCCCTTTGCTCGTGGACTTCAGTGCACAACACATCAGCTGTCTGTGACTAGGCAAAAAAACCTTTCCAAGCCAAATCTTCATATCATAACCGCTACACACAGCCTACATCGTTGTCAACATGGCTACTAGAACTAACACGTTAGTAAACCCGCTACGATCATGCACTACCTTGTATAGTCATCAAGCAGTTTAGCAGTTACACCGGCGCCCCCCGGTGGCAATAAATTAATAAAACCAAAAGTTACCTTGACTTGGAAGAGTTACAGTGTTGGATAGCCATAGCTAGCTAGGTAACATAGCATCCCTCTCTGTTTGAATGTATTTAGTATAGTTTTATCTAAAAAGGCTAACTTTTTTTTTAATGTTTCACTTTTTATTTTTATGAAATTCACTGAGGATGGTCCTCCCCTTCCTCCTCGGAGGAGCCTCCACTGATTCCAACCCAATGTCACACAGACTGACATGGCACACATTTCTCATTTACCAATGACAGCCATGATGTTTCCTTGACAGGGGAACCCTGAAGAGGGGTAAGAGGTTAGTTTGAGAAAGGAGTTGCGTTGTACCACATGAGCTCATTCTAATTTCAGCAGTTAGCTGGGTTTTGTTGGGGACAAGTCACATGAAACTGACTGAGGGACTGAGGGAGATCTTGAACAGGACCCAGAATAATTTCCTTTACTCCTAAAGGATCTGGCAAAGCGTCCTCTAGTCTACTGCTCTGAAAGACATTGATATCACTTTATCATTTTCTAAAATAACTACTATTATCTTGTAGTTTGTCTGCAACAACGTTTATTTTCAAGGACACTTTTACAAATCTACATGGTATATCATGGTATAAATTTACATTTTGTCACAAATCTACATGGTATATCATAGTATAATTTTACATTTTGTCACAAATCTACATGGTATATCATGGTATAAATTTACAAAATCAAAAATGTAATGCTACCATGTAGTAAATGTGACTGATTGACTGATTTAAACATTTCATAGAAACATTATTATTTTTATGTAGATACAAAAACACATTAAATGCAGCCTGCTCATGGCAGAGTGAGGAGCTGTCATTGTCTCCTAACATCATGTTAGAGAGAGAAACTGCATCCCAAATGGCACCATATTCCCTATTTAGTGCACTACCTTTGACCAGGGCCCATAGAGAATAAACCTTATAGAGAAGAGGTTACTATTTGGGACGTATCCAATTTCTCCATCAGGTGGGAGAAGTAAGCAGGTCTTCCTCACTGTCCCATACAGCAGACCTCTCCTCTTGGGGCTACAGGTTGGAGCGAGTCAGCCATGGAAACTCCTAAGAGAGACAGACAGAGAGACAGACAGAGCGACAGACCATGGACAGTCAGGGGAGGAACGATCAATGACGTGGTTGGATGCAGTCAGGCTCATGTGTCAAACTCCTTTCATGTTGGGCTCCTCCCTTTTACTTGATTGATAAATGAAGGTCACTGATTGGTTAGGAACTCCCCTAACCTGGCTGTCTAGGTCTTAATTGGACAGGAAATAACAGAAACCAGCAGACATTAGGCCCTTCATGGAATAAGTTTGACAGCCCTGTTCTTAGGCAACATTAGCATACAACATTCAGGTGAAGTGAGCTGACCGTAGCTACCTTGATGGTACAAAAAAGGTTCCATCTAGAACCTAAAAGAGTTCTTCGGCTGTCCCCATAGGAGAACCCTTTGAAGAACCATTTTTGGTTGCAGGTAGAACCCTTTAGGGGTCCATGTAGAACCCCTTTCCACGGAGGGTTCTACATGTAGTGTTATACCTAGAAGAATTTTCCTATGGGGACAGCTGAAGAACCCTTTTTTATTAAGAGTGTTCGGAGAAGTAGGTATCTTTGTTGTTATAGTTTTGAGGCAGCTCTGTGTTCGGAGTTGTAGGTATCTTTGTTGTTTAGTTTTGAGGCAGCTCTGTGTTCGGAGTTGTAGGTATCTTTGTTGTTATAGTTTTGAGGCAGCTCTGTGTTCTGAGTTGTAGGTATCTTTGTTGTTATAGTTTTGAGGCAGCTCTGTGTTCGGAGTTGTAGGTATCTTTGTTGTTATAGTTTTGAGGCAGCTCTGTGTTCGGAGTTGTAGGTATCTTTGTTGTTATAGTTTTGAGGCAGCTCTGTGTTCTGAGTTGTAGGTATCTTTGTTGTTATAGTTTTGAGGCAGCTCTGTGTTCGGAGTTGTAGGTATCTTTGTTGTTATAGTTTTGAGGCAGCTCTGTGTTCAGAGTTGAAGGTATCTTTGTTGTTACAGTAGATTTGTACCTATAGAGAATATTTAGTGAAAATGCTGCCTGATTACTGCTGGTACTGATTAATGCTGATTCTGATTACTGCTGGTACTGATTACGGCTGATTCTGATTACAGCTGGTACTGATTACTGCTTATTCTGATTACTGCTGGTTATGATTACTGCTGGTTCTGTTCTACCTGATAATGAATTGCACCCACCTGGTGTCCCATATCTAAATCAGTCCTTGATTAGCAGGGGGAAATTAAAATCAGTAGTCAAACTAGCTTTGAGGTCCAAATTTGAATTTGACTGGTATAGACCAGGAAATAGGGTGTCATGTAAGATTTGTCCTGTAGTTACCTGTTGCTTCCTGTCTGAGGAGGGGTCTATGAGGACGTTGAGGAGACTAGGTCTCTCCCAGTCACTGAGGCTGAGCTGTAAGGCACTACGCAGCTCCTCCTTTGTCCGCACCAGGAACCCTCGTCCTCCGAAGGCGTTCATGACCTCGTCATAGCGGGCTTCAGGTAGCAGGGTCACAGGGGGGGCTCTGGAGAGAAGAGGGGACAGGAGAAATGACCAACATACAGTCGGAAGTTTACATACACTTAGGTTGAAGTCATTAAAACTCATTTTTCAACCACTCCACAGATTTCATGTTAACAAACTATAGTTTTGGCAAGTCGGTTAAGACATCTACTTTGTGCATGACACAAGTAATTATTCCAACAATTGTTTACAGACAGATTATTTCACTTTTAATTCACTATATCACAATTCCAGTGGGTCAGAGGTTTACATACACTAAGTTGACAGTGCTTTTAAACAGCTTGGAAAATTCCAGAGAATGATCGCTTTAGAAGCTCTGATGGGCTAATTGACATAATTTGAGTCAATTGGAGGTGTACCTGTGGATGTATTTCAAGGCCTACCTTCAAACTCAGTGCCTCTTTGCTCGACATAATGGGAAAATCAAAAGAAATCAGCCAAGTCTGGTTCATCCTTGGGAGCAATTTCCAAACGGCTGAAGGTACCACGTTCATCTGTACAAACAATAGTACGCAAGTATAAACACCATGGGACCACACAGCCGTCATACCGCTCAGGAAGGAGATGCGTTCTGTCTCCTAGAGATGAACGTACTTTGGTGCTAAAAGTTCAAATCAATCCCAGAACAGCAGCAAAGGACCCTGTGAAGATGCTGGAGGAAACAGGTACAAAGGTATCTATATCCACAGTAAAACGAGTCCTATATCGACATAAACTAAAAGGCCACTCAGCAAGGAAGAAGCCACTGCTCTAAAATCGCCATAAAAAAGCCAGAATACGGTTTGCAACTGCACATGGGGACAAAGATCTTACTTTTTGGAGAAATGTCCTCTGGTCTGATGAAACAAAAATAGAACTGTTTGGCCATAACGACCATCGTTATGTTTGGAGGAAAAAGGTGGAGACTTGCAAGCTGAAGAACACCATCCCAACCGTGAAGCACGGGGGTGGCAGCATCATGTTGTGGGGGTCTTTTGCTGCAGGAGGGACTGGTGCACTTCACAAAATAGATGGCATCATGAGGAAGGAAAATTATGTGAATATATTGAAGCAACATCTCAAGACATCAGTCAGGAAGTTAAAGCTTGGTCGCAAATGGGTCTTCTAAATGGACAATGACCCCAAGCATACTTCCAAAGTTGTGGCAAAATGGCTTAAGGACAACAGGTCAAGGTATTGGAGTGGCCATCACAAAGCCCTCACCTCAATCCTATAGAAAAGTTGTGGGCAGAACTGAAAAAGCGTGTGCGAGCAAGGAGGCCTACAAACCTGACTCAGTTACACCAGTTCTGTCAGGAGGAATGGGCCAAAATTCACCAAACTTATTGTGGGAAGCTTGTGGAAGACTACCCGAAACGTTTGACCCAAGTTAAACAATTTAAAGGCAATGCTACCAAATACTAATTGAGTGTATGTAACCTCTGACCCACTGGGAATGTGATGAAAGAAATAAAAGCTGAAATAAATCATTCTCTCTACTATTATTCTGACATTTCACATTCTTAAAATAAAGTGATGATCCTAACTGACCTAAGACAGGGAATTTTTACTAGGATTAAAAGTCAGGAATAGTGAAAAACTGAGTTTAAATGTATTTGGCTAAGGTGTATGTAAACTTCAGACTTCAACTGTACCTTCACTAGAGGGAATCCTGACCTTGACATAACCAGTCAGAGTAGGCCAAGTCCCAAATTGACCTTTAAACCCAAACCCCTATGTACTCACACAGTGGTCAGATCTCCCATCTTCCCCATCATTTCCCATGTGTCTGCGTCCACGCCGCTGTAGATCCCGTTGTTGTTGACCACAATGATGACCACCGGGAGTTTATACCTGGTCAGCAGGGAAAGCATCAATGAATAGGTTAGGTGGTTGACACTTAAGAAAATGTATACATTTTTAATTCTCCTATGCACCTGAGCTGTGATTACTACAACCCCGTTTTGCTATGTGAGATGTGGTACATTGACTGTACCAACCTGCACATGGTCTCCACCTCCATCCCAGAGAATCCAAAGGCACTGTCACCCTCCACACACACCACCCTCTGGCCTGTGTTCTGGCTCCTCTGCACTGCTGCAGCCGCGATGGCAAAGCCCAGACCCACCCCCATCGTACCAAAGGTGCCAGCATCCAACCTGCACACACACACACAGACAGACAGACACACACACACACACACACACACACACACACACACACAGACAGACACCAGGCTGCGTTAATAAGAGCTCAGTGTGTGTAGAGGTACCGTAGTTGGTGTGTGTGTCAAGAAGGAAGCAAGGAACAACATCTGGGGGGGGGGGGGGGGGTTAGTAAGATACTAGTCAGCCCGTCAGGCAGCACTACATTGAGAAGTCATCTAAGCCCGTCAGGCAGCACTACATTGAGAAGTCATCTAGTCAGCACTACATTGAGAAGTAATTTAGTCAGCCTGTGAGGCAGCACTATATTGAGAAGTCATCTAGTCAGCCCGTCAGGCAGCACTACATTGAGAAGTCATCTAAGCCCGTCAGGCAGCACTACATTGAGAAGTCATCTAGTCAGCACTACATTGAGAAGTAATCTAGTCAGCACTACATTGAGAAGTCATCTAGTCAGCCTGTCAGGCAGCACTACATTGAGAAGTCATCTTGTCAGCCCGTCAGGCAGCACTACATTGACAAGTCATCAAGTCAGCACTACATTGAGAAGTCATCTAGTCAGCCTGTGAGGCAGCACTACATTGACAAGTCATCTAGTCAGCCTGTCAGGAAGCACTACATTGAGCAGACATCTAGTCAGCCTGTCATGCAGCACTACATTGACAAGTCATCTAGTCAGCCTGTCAGGCAGCACTACATTGAGCAGACATCTAGTCAGTCTGTCAGGCAGCACTACATTGAGAAGTCTTCCCAAGCAGAACTATCAACAGATCCCAGGACAACAATAACTCATTCACAGGGCAAAGGCACGGGATACTTGGCGGATTTGACCTTCAACCTCTGTGTGAGGCGGCATGCCTTGCCTGTGTCGAGGAAGGTAGTTGTTCAACATGGTGCGCCCGATGTCCATGGTGTTGGCCCCCTCACTCACGATTACACAGTCGTGGGGCAGCAGCTGGGAGATGTGGTGGAACACTTGGTAGTAGTTCATGGGTGTTGTCGACTGTAGAGCTAACGACTGGAAAGATAAGCACAATCAAATCAGGGGTGGTAGGTAGCCAAGCAGCAAAGTTGTTGGACCTGTAGCCGAAAGGTGGCCAGTTCGAATCCCAAGCCGGCTGCTGGAAAAAAAGGAGGGAATTGATCTGGCAACCATAATGTATTTTACCTGTTGGATATAAGTCAAGTTATTTCACAGATAACAAAGACAGTCAGTAATACAGACACACAGGCAGAATCTAACGTGCTTACGTCACGGACGGACACACCAACACACCTTTGTCATTGTTGCGTTAGCTGCCATCTTCTCTTTCAACGTGGTCCACCATTCTGTATCAGCTGGATACTTCCAAACATCTTTGTGAACGAACTCCAGGAGCTGAACGTAAAGATGAGGAGTAGAAACTAAGCAAACTGAACCAAGTACAGATGTAGGATCATAATTTGATCACCCTGTTGCAATGCAGGACATTTAAAACTGGTAGTGTATGAGGTTTAAAAAGGCTTCTTAAGTTTGTACATTTCAGACTTGATTTTCCCTTATGAAAAATGTATCAATCCTTACAAAAATTCAGATATATGGGGCAGATATTAGATGCCTGTGTTGTGTTACCTGCTTGACAATAGCACTGATGTCCCCCAGGACTGTGTTGTTACCTGCTTGACAACAGCATTGATGTCCCCCAGGACTGTGTTGTTACCTGCTTGACAATAGCATTGATGTCCCCCAGGACTGTGTTGTGTTACCTGCTTGACAATAGCATTGATGTCCCCCAGGACTGTGTTGTTACCTGCTTGACAACAGCATTGATGTCCCCCAGGACTGTGTTGTTACCTGCTTGACAATAGCATTGATGTCCCCCAGGACTGTGTTGTGTTACCTGCTTGACAATAGCATTGATGTCCCCCAGGACTGTGTTGTTACCTGCTTGACAATAGCATTGATGTCCCCCAGGACTGTGTTGTTACCTGCTTGACAATAGCATTGATGTCCCCCAGGACTGTGTTGTTACCTGCTTGACAACAGCATTGATGTCCCCCAGGACTGTGTTGTTACCTGCTTGACAACAGCATTGATGTCCCCCAGGACTGTGTTGTTACCTGCTTGACAATAGCATTGATGTCCCCCAGGACTGTGTTGTTACCTGCTTGACAACAGCATTGATGTCCCCCAGGACTGTGTTGTTACCTGCTTGACAATAGCATTGATGTCCCCCAGGACTGTGTTGTGTTACCTGCTTGACAATAGCATTGATGTCCCCCAGGACTGTGTTGTTACCTGCTTGACAATAGCATTGATGTCCCCCAGGACTGTGTTGTTACCTGCTTGACAACAGCATTGATGTCCCCCAGGACTGTGTTGTTACCTGCTTGACAACAGCATTGATGTCCCCCAGGACTGTGTTGTTACCTGCTTGACAATAGCATTGATGTCCCCCAGGACTGTGTTGTTACCTGCTTGACAACAGCATTGATGTCCCCCAGGACTGTGTTGTTACCTGCTTGACAATAGCATTGATGTCCCCCAGGACTGTGTTGTGTTACCTGCTTGACAATAGCATTGATGTCCCCCAGGACTGTGTTGTTACCTGCTTGACAATAGCATTGATGTCCCCCAGGACTGTGTTGTTACCTGCTTGACAACAGCATTGATGTCCCCCAGGACTGTGTTGTTACCTGCTTGACAATAGCATTGATGTCCCCCAGGACTGTGTTGTTACCTGCTTGACAACAGCATTGATGTCCCCCAGGACTGTGTTGTTACCTGCTTGACAACAGCATTGATGTCCCCCAGGACTGTGTTGTTACCTGCTTGACAACAGCATTGATGTCCCCCAGGACTGTGTTGTTACCTGCTTGACAACAGCATTGATGTCCCCCAGGACTGTGTTGTTACCTGCTTGACAATAGCATTGATGTCCCCCAGGACTGTGTTGTTACCTGCTTGACAACAGCATTGATGTCCCCCAGGAGAGCAGCAGTGGGTTGCACGTTGTTCCCCATCTCCTCAGCACAAAGATCAACCTTGACATAAATAATGTATGTGGAACGTTACTACTACATACCAGAAACGACACGACACATGACAGGAAGAGCACCGTGCGAGACACATGTAACAGCAGCTGAAAACTATCAGTAATTAAAAAGCAATCCAGCCCCGTCAGTGCAAATTAATATCAGCTGGTTCAGTCCCAACTGATGGCCTACAAAAAGGTCTCATTGCCAAGGTGTCACACAAGACACATCTCATGATGGGTAAAAGCAAAGAGCTGCCTCAAGACCTTCGCAACCTAATTGTTGCAAAACATAATGATGGCATTGGTTATAGGTGCATTTCTAAGCTTCTGAATGTTCCAGTGAGCACTGTTGGGGCCATAATCCGGAAGTAGAAAGACAATCATTTCACCATAAATTTGCCTCGACCAGGTGCTCCTCGCAAGATTTCTGACAGTTGTCCAAGAGCCAAGGACCACTTGTGGAGAGCTTCAAAAAGACTTGCAATTAGCAGGTACTGTTGTCTCAAAGAAAACAGTAAGTAATGCACTCCACCGCCATGGCCTGTATGCACACTCACCACGCAAGACTCCATTGCTGAAAAAATATCATGTTGAAGCTCGTTTAAAGTTTGCTGCACAACATTTGGAAAAGCCAGTGAAATACTGGGAGAATATAGTGTGGTCAGATGAGAGCAAAATTGAACTGTTTGGATGTCATAATACACACCATGTTTGGAGGAGAAATGGCACTGAACATCACCCTAAAAACACCATACCAACAGTGAAGTTTGGAGGTGGGAACATCATGGTGTGGGGCTGCTTTCAGCAAATGGTACTGGCAAACTTCACATAATTGAAGGAAGGATGAATGGGCAAATTTACCGAGACATTCTTGACAAAAATATGCTGCCATCTACCAGGATGATGAAGATGAAACAAGGGTGGACATTTCAGCAAGACAATGATCCCAAACACACAGCCAAGGAAACTCTCAATTGGTTTCAAAGAAAGAGAATAAAGCTACTAGAATGGCCCAGCCAATCACCTGACTTAAATCCCATTGAAAATCTATGGAAAGAACTGAAGATCAAGATTCATAGAAGAGGCCCACGGAACCTTCAAGATTTGTGTGGAAGAATGGGCCAAAATCACACCAGAGCAATGCATGCGACTAGTTTCTCCATACAGGAGGTTTCTTGAAGCTGTCATTACCAACAAAGGCTTTTGTACAAAGTATTAAATAAATATCAGTAAGTGTGTTCAATACTTTTTCCCTGTGTCATTTCACATTATTACACATTATTTCTGAACTTATTTGTTTTGGTTTCTTTGTATGTATGGATTACTTGGGTTGTTACCAACATCTGGTCAATAGCACCTGTCAATAGCACCTTTGGAAATATATTTACTGAGAAAAATGGTGACGTGTTCAATACTTATTTCACCCGCTGTATATATGTATATAATGTTCCCTTTTATAAAATGGTTGATTCGAGCCCTGGATACTGATAGGCTGAAAGCCGTGGTATATCAGACCATATAACATGGGTATGACAAGAAAATTATTTTCACTGTTCGAATTATGTGGTAACCAATTTATAATAGCAATAAGGCACCTCTGGGGTTTGTGGTATATGGCCAATATACCATGGCTAAGGGCTGTATCCAGGCACTCAGCATTGCATCGTGCAGAAGAACAGCCCTTAGCAGTGGTATATTGGCCATATACCATACCACCTCAGGCCTTATTGCTTAATTATAGATGTACTGTAGAGCACTATGACAGCCATGACTTTATTTGGAGAGACCACGAACACTTACAGAGACTTATAGAGAGGCTACATAGGTGACAGACTAAATCCAATAGACTGACTGACCTCAAAGACCTTTATACCTGGTTACAATGAACTGTAATACACCCTGGCATGATCTGTGACTAGGGTTGCAAAAGTATGGCAACTTTCCCAAAATTCCCAGAAAGTCCAGAAATCAGAAAATATGGAATCCCGGAGAAAAAAAAAAAGTGAAGTGAGTTTTGCAACCCTAATGGTGAACTTTGACCTACCTGGATGACCTTTACATTGGGGTCAAACCTGGGAGGAAGGCCAAAGTGCAGGATCCAGTTGAGCCTGGCACCAAATAGGACCACAACATCACACTGGAGCAGAGCTCTGCAGTCCACACCAAGGAACCATGGAACCAAAGGGATAGAGGAGGAGGGTTAGTAAGAGAGGAGGAGGACAGGAAGAGAGGAGGAGGGTTAGGAAGAGAGGAGGAGGAGGATAGGAAGAGAGGAGGAGTAGGATAGGAAGAGAGGAGGAGTAGGATAGGAAGAGAGGAGGAGGAGGATAGGAAGAGAGGAGGAGGAGGATAGGAAGAGAGGAGGAGTAGGATAGGAAGAGAGGAGGAGGAGGATAGGAAGAGAGGAGGAGGATAGGAAGAGAGGAGGAGGATAGGAAGACAGGAGGAGGAGGAAAGGAAGAGAGGAGGAGGATAGGAAGAGAGGAGGAGGATAGGAAGAGGAGGTGGAGGAGGATAGGAAGAGAGGAGGAGGAGGATAGGAAGAGGTGGATAGGAAGAGGAGGATAGGAAGAGATGAGGAGGAGGATAGGAAGAGGAGGATAGGAAGAGAGGAGGAGGAGGATAGGAAGAGAGGAAGAGGAGGAGGAGGAGGATAGGAAGAGGAGGATAGGACGAGATGAGGAGGATAGGAAGAGAGGAGGAGGAGGGAGGAGGAGGATAGGAAGAGAGGAGGAGGAGGGAGCAGGGAAAAGAACACAATCAGACAGAACAAAACAAAATGTCATGAAAAGAGAGTAGTTATAGATAGGGAGTAGTGTAGTTGTTTGATTGACATGACCTGGCCAAGAGAGGGTAGTTATAGATAGGGATTTCAGGAAGGCCCAGAGTTCTCCTGGTCGGTTCAAATGGTCAGGGAAATTCCTGGTCTACTTATACAGTCAAAGGTCTGTACATGAATATGATGCCAGCTGAGAGAAGAAGAGGCTAACCTGGAGCGGGCAGCAGCAACACAGTTGGGGTGGTCGTCAGGCAGCACCCCTTTGCCCATGGGGGTGGGCAGGAAGGGCAGGCCACACCCCTCCACCAGCTCCCTCAGAGCCCCCTCTGCTCTTCCATGGGCTGCACCTGCAGAGGGAAACAGACAGAGGGCACCACTACACTGATTTCAACATTACCTTGTGCAAATGTGCCTCTCTGACAGGTAGAATGAGGAGAAATGTCCACGTTTGTCGACTGAACGAGGTACAGTGCTATAGGTGTTACAGTTTGTCTCAGCTGGCTATTGATCTCTCCTGGACAGACACATGTAACATAACTGGTAGCAGCGTCTTGTCAACACACTGGGATGCGTCAACTAACGAGGGACTCGGTACCGGTACGCTGATTTTTCCCCACTGATCATTTTGGATAGATCACGATTTCGCAGGTGGTCGCATCTTTTCAATAAAGTACCCATCTATCTATCTATCTTTTCAATTTCAGAAGCGGAGGGGACATTTGGTCCATAAACTTGCAGAGTTTGTGTTTAGGCGGGTGGAGACTTTGCACCCCAGAAATTAATCAAGTACCTGATGCAATTACGCAAGATTATAGTTCTGGGTTTCCCAGATTATCTGGCTATTAAAAAGCAATGCCTACCTTTCCCAATGATAAGTAAAGGCCGTTTGGCTCCTTTCAGGACCGCCAGTGCTTCTGTGATCGCCATATGGTCAGCCATACTCACAGGAGGAGGTGGACAACAGGGCACCTCTCTGACAAAGGAAATAGTAAAGAATATGTCAAACATTAAAACATGTTATGTAGCAACTTTATTGTATACGTAAATACATTTCATACAGTGCTATATTTTCTAAGTAATTTAACAAATCAGGTAATTTTTCTTTCATTCACTTTCAAACATTAAAAAGGCCAGAAAAAAATAAAATAAAAATTAATATGGTGAATTCAGATGTATACATATTCAACAGTAACACATTACTATACATTTTAAATGGATGAAAGACAGTGATGGCCACTAACCTGACTCTGCTCCTGTCCACTTTAGCATTGACCATGTCCCCAGATATGTCCACGTATACAGCACCTGGACGTCCATACATGCTAGTGCGTACTGCCTAAGACAGACCAAAAACCCTTCCATTCAATTAAGGCTGTGCTCTTATGAAGCAGTTAAGGTACCTTGCTAAGGTGGAAAAAAATTAGAGGTCAGAAAACAGACAATTGCAGGTGATACCAAATGATATGAAGAGTAGTAAACAGAGTAGACTGTATACCTTCTCTACCACTGAGGAGATCATTTCCAGACTGCTGGGCCTAGCAGAGAACTTACTGTACAGTCTGCAAGCCTCCACCTGACAGAGAAAGAGGACCACAAATAAACACATTATTTCAGAAATTCAACTGCTAGGGCCAGTTTCCCAGACAGAGATTCTCTATTAGATTCTCTATTGAGTTTGCTTTTTAGGCCATGACTAGACTTAATCTGTGTCCGGGAAACCACCCCCTAATGTTCAATAGTCAGAAACCTCATGGTTGAATTGGTACCTGTGGAAACTCTTGAAACGCCCCAGTGGTCTCCTGGTTTTGATCGGAGGAGCCTCCAATAACAATCACAGGCCTACAGAGAGAGAGGTTTCACACAATGACATCAGCTGACAAGAGGAGATAGTTTGGAGTCCTCATTTTTTGCAGTGTGCGGATAGCATCCCTTCTTTTGAAAGGACCACTGAACATAAAGTAGTAGGCTCTTCTGTTTGTGGAATTCTAGCATACCAGCAGTTCATGTTAGCGTTGGCCATTCCACCAAGTGCATGGATCAGTCCCGGTCCAGACACAACCAGACACGCACCTGGACTGGAGAGGAACAGACAGACAGGCATACAGAGAGGGACAGACAGACAGACAGACAGACAGGAAGACAGAGGGACAGGCAGACAGAATTAGCAATGTAAAGAAGCTATGAAACTGACCCTCAAACACTACACGCCCCTGTAGTCTATGTATGGATAGTTAATACTACACGCTCCTGTAGTCTATGTATGGGTAGTTAATACTACACGCTCCTGTAGTCTATGTATGGGTAGTTAATACTACACGCTCCTTTAGTCTATGTATGGGTAGTTAATACTACACGCTCCTGTAGTCTATGTATGGGTAGTTAATACTACACGCTCCTGTAGTCTATGTATGGGTAGTTAATACTACACGCTCCTGTAGTCTATGTATGGGTAGTTAATACTACACGCTCCTGTAGTCTATGTATGGGTAGTTAATATCACATGATTTGGGGAGAGCTGGTTTAGTATTGTGTGGAGAGAGTAGTCTCCCTAGGCAGACGGGTTGATTCCCACATTAACACATAGGTCTGGGATTTCAGACAGTATTTCTAAAGCTCTCTTCTAACGAGAATACTCCTACCGTCCAGTGAGGTAACCAACAGCAGATGCAGCATAGCAAGCCTGTTGGATGACACATAACAACACATCAGTATTACTGGTGTATCCACAACAAATTCACATAAAAAATGTCATGAGAAGATTCTGAATTCATAAAATAAAGGTGGCTTACGGCTTGTTCATTGCGCATTCCCACATACTTGATTCCTGAGGCTTGAGCCGCCATAGCCACTTCAATGATTGGAACACCAACTACTCCAAACATATATTCTACATTCTGCGGAGAGATACATGTAGATACAGTATATGAATTGTTACAATGTAGTTTAGATTTTCTTTGCATTGACACACACTTTGGCATGCATCAACAGGGGTGTTAACATATGCTATTCCATATGTTAACAAACATCTACATAAACATCTAAATGTTTTTGCTACAACAATATGAATAGTATACCAGTGCAATGACCTTTGGCACACTTTCACAACTCGTAGTGCTACATAGTCACTGCCAATGACATGATCAGTGACTAATATATTATTGACCAAATCGTAGCAACACGGTTATACAGTGTAATACTATTTTAGATAAATTGCACATATCTCACCTGAGCTTTTAGTGCCTCAGCAATGAGCTGAGCGCCTGTCACATCTTCCATTATTGTTGTCCAGAAATCTGTTGAAAGTGGACTTGTTGTTCAACGCAATTACGTTCGTGATACTCAGTAGATTATATGTCGTTTCTAGATCTCTTGCAAATCATTTGTTTTTGTCCCTTTACAGCATGCATTACATGAGTAGCTGCAATCGATAGATATTTCGACAGCCACCAACTCCACAAAGTTACAATCTGAGTGACTGGACTTCTTCTGGCACCGCTGCCCAAAGCATGACCCGTTGATACCCCTTCCGGGTTCAGGCCCAATCACATGAGCAGTGCAATAGCAGTCATGAATATGTAATGACCTAGAGGCATTTTTTCATTTTGTATTGCAAGAAATACATAACAAGGCCTCATTATGTGTTTATAAGTGCACTTATACTTAACATTTAACTCAAGTCATTATGAGTGTATGACTTCACCGTCTGCATTATAGATATGGGCTTCATAGAAAGTGTTACAAATGTTCTCTGTTCATCTGTTAATTGTGGCTTGATAATGTGAATGGTCTACACACGGTTTTGTCATTTATGTCTGACTTTAAATGTGACAACATCTTTACTGTATTAAAATGTGTATTTCCACAATAAATAATTATAAACAGTACTTCACTATGAATACTTTTGACTGTGAGTTTTGAAGTACTTT
Organism: Thymallus thymallus; assembly: GCA_023634145.1. Taxonomy (NCBI): domain Eukaryota; kingdom Metazoa; phylum Chordata; class Actinopteri; order Salmoniformes; family Salmonidae; genus Thymallus; species Thymallus thymallus. The sequence goes on along the minus strand of CM042415.1, from coordinate 30,774,668 downwards.
ACCGTTATCTTGCACATACAGTAAGACTACCAGGCCTGCCTGCCTGCCTGCCTGTCTGTATCTGTAGTCACTGTTTTAACAAGCTGTTCATAGCGTGATACATCAATATGACTTTATCGATGCTTATCTCTTACCCTGTGAAATACGAGTCTCTCTAAAACGTTTGGTAGGCAGCAAAAACAGTTCAGGGTGGCTCTTCTATTCCCCTTTTCTCTTGAACAGCTGTTGACAAAACACATCAGGATAACTGAGCCTGTACAGCCTTTACATCAGCCGCGCTAAGGCTCCTTCCTCAGTAGCATTAAGGTCAGCCACAACACTATGAGTGATGTCACTTGCGGCATTGCTGGTGTCTGAGTAAGAAGAGCACGCTGGTGTGACCAACCTGGGTGCAATAACTGGGAGAAGAGGACGCAACCATGGAAGTCAATCACATCCCAAAAGGCATTCTCTTCCCTATATAGTGCACTACTTTAGACCAGGGCCCATAGGGTCTGGCTCTGGTTAAAAGTAGCACTAAATATGGAAGAAGGTGCCATTTTGGACGCAACCAGTGAATTTTACATCATAAAACGCAATGTATTGAGCATCATGTTACAATGAAGTCCTATGCAGATGATTAGAGGTACTTTCACTTACCATCATCCATTGCAGACTTGGACACATCAGTCAGGCTGTCCCATCACCATGTCTGTCATCAACTTAATGACCTGATCCAAAACCCTGTCAGCGGTGGGTGGCATAAGGCTGCCGCGGTCATCCCCCTCTTCAAAGGAGGAGACACTCTAGACCCAAACTGTTATAGACCAATATCCATCCTGCCCTGCCTTTCTAAAGTTTTCGAAAGCCAAGTTAACAAACAGATAACTGACCACTTCGAATCCCACCGTACCTTCTCTGCTATGCAATCTGGTTTCCGAGCTGGTCATGGGTGCACCTCAGCTACGCTCAAGGTACTGAACGATATCATAACCACCATCGATAAAAGACAGTACTGTGCAGCCGTCTTCATCGACCTGGCCAAGGCTTTCGACTCTGTCAATCACCGCATTCTTATTGGCAGACTCAACAGCCTTGGTTTCTCAAGTGACTGCCTTGCCTGGTTCTCTAACTACTTTGCAGACAGAGTTCAGTGTGTCAAATCGGAGGGCCTATTGTCCGATCCTCTGGCAGTCTCTATGGGGGTGCCACAGGGTTCAATTCTTGGGCCAACCCTTTTCTCTATATACATCAACGATGTCGCTCTCGCTGCTGGTGACTCTCTGATCCATCTCTACGCAGATGACACCATTCTGTATACATCTGGCCCCTCTTTGGACACTGTGTTTACTAACCTTCAATCAAGCTTCAATGCCATACAACACTCCTTCCGTGGCCTCCAACTGCTCTTAAACGCTAGTAAAACTAAGTGCATGCTTTTCTATCGAACGCTGCCAGCACCCGCCCACCGGACTATCATCACTACTCTCGACGGGTCCGAATTAGAATACGTGGACACCTACAAATACCTAGGCATCTGGTTAGACTGTAAACTCAACTTCCAGACTCACATCAACCATCTCCAATCCAAAATTAAATCCAGAATTGGCTTCCTATTTCGCAACAAAGCCTCCTTCACTCATGCTGCCAAACATGCCCTTGTAAAACTGACTATCCTACCGATCCTTGATTTCAGCGATGTCATTTACAAACTAGCCTCCAACACTCTACTTAGCAAATTGGATGTAGTCTATCACAGTGCCATCCGTTTTGTCACCAAAGCCCCATACACTACCCACCACTGCGACCTCTATGCTCTCGTTGGCTGGCCTTCATTATATATTCGTCGCCAAACCCACTGGCTCCAGGTCATCTATAAGTCTTTATTAGGTAAATCCCCGCCCTATCTCAGCTCACTGGTCACGATAGCAACACCCACCCGTAGCATGCGCTCCATCAGGTATATCTCACTGGTCACCCCCAAAGCCAACACCTCCTTTGGCCGCCATTCCTTCCAGTTCGCTGCTGCCAATGACTGGAACGAATTGCAAAAATCATTGAAGCTAGAGGTTCCTATCTCCCTCAATAACTTTAAGCATCAGTTGTCAAAGCTGCTTATCGATCACTGCACCTGTATATAGCCCTTCTGTAAATAGCCCACACTACTACCTCATCCCCATATTATATTTATTTTTGTTATTTTCACAAATCTTGCACTCCAGTATATCTATTTGCACATCATAATTTGCACATCCTTCATTCCTGTGTTAATGATGATAATCTGTAATTTGTTTCACCACTATGGTCTATTTATTGTCCTACCTCCTAACCTTACTGCATTTTGCACTACATTTTGCACTCTGTATATAGATTTTCTATTGTGTTTTTGATTATGTTTGTTTACTGTGTAACTCTGTGTTGTTTTTGTCGCACTGCTTTGCTTTGTCTTGGCCAGGTCGCAGTTGCAAATGAGAACTTGTTCTCAACTGACCTACCTGGTTAAATAAAGGTGAAATAAAAAATTAAAAAAATACACTGCCCCAGGACTCTCTTAACAGAAGTCTGGGCAAAGCTGTAAACGAGTTTATCATAGAATTAGAATGAATCATTCTAGAATGAGAAAATAATCACTCTAATTATATGTTTCCAATACTCTGAGATGACTCGGCCTATCCAGAGTCATATATTTAGATACATTTCTTTATTTTTTAAGGACTCCATGTTAGCGCCTTTGAGTCTTTCATTTATCCTTAAGTTATAAGTATATTCTAATTATAGACATTCAGTTACATAGCATTGTTTAAAATGTCAATATTGCCCATGGGGAGCCAGCTGTCATATGGATATCTTTGATTATACTGTGTCATATAATTGTATAAATATTGATGTAAATGAGAGACAATGCAGATATCTCAATGTCCCAACTCTTTAAATACATGGCTCTGGGCCTACCTCTCCATAGACGGTGACCTTTGACCTACTACTGAATCTGTAGGCCTATGTGATCCTGTAAACGTCACAAATGTGTCATTAGTGTCAATCACTTACTTGACTTCCTTCATGACTCCAGCATCATTGATGGGCTCATCCAGGTCTATAAGGGTGAGGTCATTCCCACTGACCTCTGACCCCTGAAAGACAGCACAAAGTAATGTTTAGATGTCACCTACTGTGTTGCCTTTTTCTGCATTCAAAACAACTGGGAACTGGGAAATCTCTGACTTACGACTTCATCGCGTTCAAGACAACTATGAACTCGGGGAAAAAATGAGCTCCGACTGGGAAAAATGGTTTTGAACGGTCATCCAACTCGGAATTCCAAGTCGGAAACTCTGGCATCTTTCTAGAACTCTGACTTTCCGACCTGAAGATCACAGTTTTGACCTAGTTTTTTTCAGGGTTCCCAGTTGTCTTGAAAGCACCATTAACCCAACTCTCATTGGTCACATCAGAATGCATCATACGCATAGAAATATAATCACTAGAATATCAGGTGTACAGTTCAGTTTCAGTCAAATTGCCATGATCAGAGGCTCTGCCCTTTCTTGTGATTCTATTTCTATGGTCACATAATGTATGATATCTGAAATAGCACCCTATTTCCAATATAGTGCACTTATTTTGTCCGGAGCCTTATAGAGTACGACAGTATGAATCATAATACCCATAAAACCTAGTGGTCAAACAAAGAAATGGTTCCAATTGTTTTTCCACCATTCATTTTTCCCATAGGAGATTTTAGAAACACATAAAATAAGGGCTGTGTTTCGTGTAGGCTTACCCTGGTGTGACGTTTAGATAACCGTGTAAATCTCTCTAGGACAAGGTGACTTTTATCAATATATTCACCTTTATTAACTGGGTGGTTCAAGCCCTGAATGCTGATTGGCTGACAGACGTGGTATATCAGACTATATTCCACGGGTATGACAAAACATGTATTTTTACTGCTCTAATTACCTTGGTAACCAGTTTATAATAGCAATATGGCACCTTGGGTTTTGTGGTATATGGCCAATATACCACAGCTAAGAGCTGTATACTTAACAGCACTTAGCTGTGGTATATTGGCCATGAACACACCCCCTCTGGCCTTATTGCTTAAGTACAACCTTTGACCCTTGACCCCCATTTGACCCACAGCAGATTCTACTGTACCAACTGTACCTTTAGCCAACTCTCATGACTGCCTTGCCATACTTTAGTTTGATAGCACATTTCATTAAAAAATATTTAATCCACAGTAATTAATATAATTGAGGATTTAAAAATAAATAACCTGCCTACTTTGAACTCTTTCTTCTCCATTTCCTTGCCAAAATGAACGCGCATCCAGAGCGAAAGCAAACGCATTGTCCTCCAGCACTAGCGAGGATCATACTGAACTGCTCCCACGGCTTCTGATGAGTTTCAACATTTATCAGTGATGACGTAACAACGTACAGATTTGACACACTTCCAATCTCTTGCAGATGCAACGCTCTGTGCCGTTGAAAGCTCACGCATGGAAATCCTGCGAGTTGTAAACAAATGTAGGCTACTATTGCCCTTAAAAATGTAATGGAGGACGCCATGCAAAATAAATACATAACCCACACCGTTTGGCCAAGTACATGCAATTTTCATCATTTTGCCAATAAGAGACTATTCTTGTTCCTTGTAGCCTTTCTTTTGGATATTAGCACCACTGTCATTGCCTGACACCTAGAAACACCTAAAACAGATAACCCATAGTTCATTATTAAATAACTGATTTCTTTATTTCTCATAAAATATACAGCAATATTCAGATACTGAAAGAATTCATGGGAGTTTCGAATTCAGTCACTATTTCATACTTTATGTACATGCTAGTTTCATCCTTTTAAAATAAAGAAAAGGACACGAAAACCCCCGTGAACCTCCTGTTCCTGATTTGACGAACATAGCAAATGTATTGTACATATTTCCAGTTAAAATGATTTTCAAAAAGAGACAAACGGGGGTTTGAACAAGCAATCACATAAAATGATCAAGTGGTTTCATTTTTTGAAGTTAAAGCAAGCAAAACCTGTCAAAATACATTGATTATAAGACCATGACAAATAATATAGGTTTGTTTTTTCAAAAGAAGAATGCCGCTGTCCTACCATTGGTTTACAGTGTTTCTCCTCGCCAAGGGAGCCTTGTTTTCTGCCTCCTATGAGTATCAGTGCTTTTCACAACGTTATAGTACTTCGTGTGCCTTATTGTTTTCTCTCATACAGCTGCCCCTACTCTCCCCTCAGTAACTAACGAAGGCACAAAATGATGACATGACTATCACAAGAAAGAATACATGAATGAATAATTTACTTTCTAAAATACTTTCTAGAGGGCAAAGGACAGGTAGGTTTAATAACGCAAATGTAATATGTCCCATTAATTAAAAAAAGTCCTGTTGCTTACATACCGTTATGCACAACGCGTCCTAAATGTAACCCTATTCCCTAGAGTGCACTGCTTTTGACCAGAAATCTATAGGCCTTGGTCAAAAGTAGTGTACTATACAGTATAGGGAGCCATTTGGGATGCGTAAATCTTTGAAATTACTCATGAGAGCAAATACTACGATTTGTTGATTCCCACAGAGGGTCAGGAGCTTTAAGACAGGAACGATTTTATTAAAATGTTTGTTCATAAAAAATAAATGATTTCCCCTTCTCCCACGTGGTTTACAGACGAGGTGCGTTCTGACTGTCTCAGTGTATAAACATGACCATCACTCTCATAAAACTTAAATTAAACATCTCTCCTTATTTTTTTCTCAGGCCAAAACGCTCAATCCCATTTCTAAAGTCAAAACAGGTTTTGAAAAGGCTTCTTCTACATCTTTTGGTCCCTGTCTGTTTTGCTCTCAGTGAAGTGACACTATCCTCTTGGACTACAGGTTATTGCCGTCATAAGGTGTCCGTCTGTCTGTCTGTTGGCCGGACAGTTTCTACCGTTTAGGACCTTTGTGGGTAAAGGTGGGGTATAACAGCAGCAGTTCCTCTGAAGTCCAGGATCTGCTGGAAGGACATCTGGTGGTACGAGAGGATGAGTGTGGGCCAGCCAGCCTGTTGTGCCTCCTCCTCTCCCTCAGTCTGTCTCTGTCTGCGGGACTCTTAAGGCTCCTGTGCGGACTGTCTCGGCTCGTGCCCTCCCAAAGCTGGCTGTGGTGATTTAAGACACAGTGTGTGTAGGTGTGTATGTTTGTGGCCTCTGCCCCACTTCGCTGTCCATCCACCTGCCCTTGCCTGCCTTCTCCCTGGCAGCGACCACCACCACCACCCTCAGTACGTCTCTGAGTCGGAGTCATTGAGTTCCTCATCCTTGTAGAAGCCTCCGTCGTGGCCGCGGTGGCCGATGTTGTTGAAGCTGCAGTAGGAGCTGTGCTCGCTGCGCAGCACGGGCAGGCTGTCGAAGGTCACACTCTTGGAGGGGCTGGTGGTGAAGTGGTTAATGGCACTGAAGGACAGGCTGGGTGCTGGGGTGCAGGGTGACACGGGCATCATGGTGGCCAGGATCAGGGCCAGGCAGTCCGCCACGTCCTTGTTGGGGGCGCAGGCCAAGGCAGGCGTGTAACCTGAGGGGTTCAAACAGAACAGCAGAGGGTCACTTCAGGATCATCACTGTTTACCACAGTGCTTTGTGAAAAACATGAAATTAACAGCAGGCTAGGAGATACAAAGTTAAGGCCAAGCAGTGGATTAGAGAGAAACGTTGAGAAGAAAAGTAGAAAAGAAAACGGTGTTAGTGTTACGGCTCTTACCATTCTCGTCGACCGCAAGCACGCTAGCACCCTTCACTAGAAGCTCCTGCACCACCACCGTCAGACCATTTCTGGCTGCAACGTGTAACGGCCTGAGGGGAAAGTACCGTCAGATTAGCCAGCAGCAAATGAGGATACCTCCCAAATGCCAGACTATTCCCTATATAGTGCACTTCTTCTGACAATTAATGCAGCTGAAACATACGTACGTCTGTAAGGCTGCGTTAGTCGAGTTGATGAGGTTCCTGTCCGTGATCTTCTCCAATATCAACAAGGCACTGGTTTCATGCCCCTTTAAAAACAGAGTCAACATGTCAGAACAAAATTCAAACCAGAGAGAGCCAACTGTTCAGATGAACGTCATCTTCATGTGGGGATGCTCACCTTACTGCAGGCCAGATGAAGAGCAGTGTTCTTGACTGCATCCTGCAGGGTGAGCTCTGCTTTGGCACTGCTCACCAACAGCTCTGAGAGACAGAGAAACAAAGAAACTCACTTAGGAAATTAAGCTCTTAAAAACAGACATGTTGAACTGAAGGCGGCTGACGAGGCAAAGCGGAGGAGAGGGGGCTGCGTACCGACAGCGTTGGTTTGTCCGTTCTCGGCAGCCATCATGAGGGAGGTCTTCCCGGAGGCGTCGGGGGAGTTGACCTGGGCGTTGTGGCCTAGCAGCAGCTGAAGACACTCCACGTGGTCCGTGAAGGCCGCCGCATGCAGGGGGGTCCTGGAGGAAATTTATTTCACCAATATTGTATAGGACTGGTATCAAGTTTGTTAAATTAACCCTGTTTATACCATAGAAATATGAATCTGTAATAGATTTATTAAAAAGTAATTATATTTGTATGGTTGCTACAATCCCTCATCCAACCCCAGAGGTCATTTCCACAACATTATTCTCCAGAAGAAAAGGACTTTGTTGTGTGCTGAACTTACCGGTTCTTGGTGTCAGTGGCGTTGACAATGGCCGGCCCCAGAGTGTCAATGAGCATCTCAGCAGCCCCCTCGTTGTCATTGATCACAGCACAGTGGAGGGGGCTGAAGGAGTTTCCCTCGGTCTTGTGGAAAACCTCGTGTTCCAGCAGCACCTCTACACACGTGTCATGGCCTAGTGGAAGATTCATTCAATTCATTTAAAAAAGTAATACGTTGCTCCAGTGGGAAACATTACATAGAGGAAAATGATTACGTCGCTGCAGACCACAACAATACCCTCAGAGAAAGCCAGGAATCTGACAATGTTGAGGTCACAAAAAACGTTTTAGCTAAAACATATGCTATGTACATTCCTGACAAAGTCCTGTTTTAGTGTAAGGACCTCCAGTCATAACCCCTACTTCCCCACAGCGTTGTAGTCTTGTCAATTCCCCCACATGGCTCAGTCCACACTAGTCTAATTAAGCAATAAGGCATGGGGGGGTGTGGTATATGGCCAATATACCACGGCTAAGGGCTGTTCTTACGCACAACGCTACATGGTGTGCCTGGATTCAGCCCTTAGCTGTGGTATATTGGCCATATGCCTGAGGTGCCTTATTGCTATTATAAACTGGTTACCAATGTAATTAGAGCAGTAAAAAAATGGTTTGTCAGCCAATCAGCAATCAGGGCTCGAACCACCCAGTTTATAATGCTTTTTAATCCACAAGAGGGAGTAATGAGTGCACACTTCAAGGAGGGGAGAATAAAGCTACAGCCCAGTTAGTCCAGTACCAACCGTTGTAGCAGGCCCAGTGTAATGGCGTGTAGCCCTGGTTGTCTGTGATGACGGGGAGGGTCTCCACTGACTGGGCGGCGTGTAGGAGCCCCCCCAGCACCCCGATGTGTCCGGACGCAGCCGCCAGGTGGACAGGGGTCCGCCCCTTACAGTCCCGAACCAGGAAGCTGGCGCTGTGCTGCAGCAGGGCCTCCACACACTCCTCGTGACCCGTCACCGCCTGGGAGGAAGGGAGGGGAGACAAGAATGGACTTTAATAACTAATAATCAATTATATAATCATGAATCATCAATTATTACAAATTATGTCTGGAGACAGGTCCCTACAGGGATGAACACACTACCCATGGACAACTACTTTCCTGAAGATAATATGTACACTACCATTCAAATGTTTGGGGTCACTTGTTTGTCACGTCCTTGTTTTTCGAAAGAAAATAAAAATGTTTGTCCATTAAAATAACATCAAATTGATCAGAAATACAGTGTAGACATGGTTAATGTTGTAAATGACTATTGTAGCTGGAAACGGCTGATTTTTTATGGGATATCTACATAGGCGCACAGAGGCCTATTATCAGCAACCATCACTCCTGTGTTCCAATGGCACGTTGTGTTAGCTAATCCAAGTTTATCATTTTAAAAAGCTAATTGATCATTAGAAAACCCTTTTGCAATTATGTTAGCACAGCTGAAAATGGTTGTGCTGATTAAAGCAGCAATAAAACTGGCCTTCTTTAGACTAGTTGAGTATCTGGAGCATCAGCATTTGTGGGTTCGATTACAGGCTCAAACTGGCCAGAAACAAATAACTTTCTTCTGAAATTCATCAGTCTATTCTGAAGGCTTTTCCATGCAAAAAATTGTCAAGAAACTGAAGATCTTGTAGAACGCTGTGTACTACTCCCTTCACAGAACAGCGCAAATAGCCTCTAACCAGAATAGAAAGAGGAGTGGGAGGCCCCGGTGCACAACTGAGCAAGAGGACATTAATGTGTCTTTGAGAAACAGACACCTCACAAGTCCTCAACTGGTTTGGTTTCAACAAGGAAATGTCTAAGTGACCCCAAACTTTTGAACGGTAGTGTATGTTATACTCCATGCTGGTTCCCACACCAACGCCATCCCTAGTGGTTCAATGGCCTCATCCCTAGATCAGAACAAGCCCCCCCCCCGCCTGTGTGTGAACGTGCACAGCCAGTTCTCCTCCTCACCCCTCTGTGTAGAGCTGTTCTGCCCCACTTGTCTTTGGCTTCTACGCTGGCTCCCTTGTTGATCAGTGAATACACACAGTCTGTGTGTCCACTCAGCACCGACAGCATCAGAGGGGTTCTGATACACAAGACAACAGGTCATATTACAAACGGGTAATAACAAGGCCACGTTCCAAATGGCAACCTATTCCCTATATCGTACACTACTTTTGACCTGAGCCCATAGGGCTCTGGTTTAAAGTAGTGCACCAAGTAGGGCATAAGGTGCCATTTGGGACACAAGCCTAGTGTAAAAATCTATTTATTTCAGGGATTGTATCCAAAAGCCAATTGACTTACTGTCCATTCCCGTCTTGAACGTCCACTGCACTCTGGAGGTCAGCATTTCCAATCAGCAAACGCAAACACTCCGAATGACCGTTGGTAGCTAGAGGAGGATAAACAGAGGGGATATGAGCTGATTGCTGGACGACTATGACTATAATTTGGGCTGCAGGTAACCTATTGGTTGGAGCGTTGGGCCAGTAACCGAAAGGTTGCTGGATCGAATCCCCAAGCCGACAAGGTGGAAAAAAACCTGTCTATGTCCTTGAGCAAGGCAATTAACCCTAATTTGCTGCAGGGGTGCCGTACTACTATGGCTGTCCCTGTAGGTAGGCCATCATTGTAAATAAGAATTTGTTCTTAACTGACTTGCCTAATTAAATAAAAGGTAAAAAAACTGTGGTGTTGGTAGGTGTCATCCTCATGTTAGCACAGCAGATAAAGCCTTTTGGTACGGAGGCCCTCGAAACCTGCTAGCTGTGGACCTGGCTCTGGATAGAATTATCCCCTGATCTAGGATCAGCTAACCCTCCCCCTAGATCCTCAACCATTAGTGGAGAATATGACAAAAAAATGACCTTAGTCTGAACACTATACTATATAAAATCGTCCTAGCAAATAATGTCCATCTTTGTCAGGAAAACCTTTGAATTGAATGTGATATCCTATGTGTACCTGCAGCGTGGATGGGGGTCCTCTTCAGGGTGAAGTCTTTAACCAGGATTGAGGCTCCCTGGTTGATGAGGACGTCAACACACTCTACATGGCCTTTAAAGGCAGCCAGATCCAGTGGGGTGCGCCCCTGGCTGTTCCTCACGTCTAGGTCAAGCAGAGACTGGACCAGGACCTCCATAGCATGGTGGTGGCCGTGGTACGCCTGAATAGAAACACAAACACAGCCTGAAGCAAAGTCCAGTGGTACAGCTGAATAGATATACACTCTTAATATAATCAATGTCCTGTAGTAGACCAGTGGTATGCCTGAACAAATACAGTCCTAATATAATCAATGTCCTGTAGTAGACCAGTGGTATGCCTGAACAGAAATACAGTCCTAATATAATCAATGTCCTGTAGTAGACCAGTGGTATGCCTGAACAAATACAATCCTAATATAATCAATGTCCTGTAGTAGACCAGTGGTATGCCTGAACAGAAATACAGTCCTAATATAATCAATGTCCTGTAGCAGACCAGTGGTATGCCTGAACAGAAATACAGTCCTAATATAATCAATGTCCTGTAGTAGACCAGTGGTATGCCTGAACAGAAATACAGTCCTAATATAATCAATGTCCTGTAGTAGACCAGTGGTATGCCTGAACAAATACAATCCTAATATAGTCAATGTCCTGTAGTAGACCAGTGGTATGCCTGAACAGAAATACAGTCCTAATATAATCAATGTCCTGTAGTAGACCAGTGGTACGCCTGAACAGAAATACAGTCCTAATATAATCAATGTCCTGTAGTAGACCAGTGGTATTCCTGAACAAATACAATCCTAATATAGTCAATGTCCTGTAGTAGACCAGTGGTACGCCTGAACAGAAATACAGTCCTAATATAATCAATGTCCTGTAGTAGACCAGTGGTAAGCCTGAACAGAAATACAGTCCTAGACCTCTAAAGTAAACCAGTGTCTCTCAATCAGGTGCCCATTTTTGCTGCCGCCCAGCATCAACACCAGAGGTCCCTGCCAAGCGTGGGATTAAGAAACAAACACTCTACTTCTCCTCTGAGGTTGATTAACTCAAATGGTAAAATAAGGAAATCATCATCATCATCATCATCATCATCACTGTGTAAAAATATGCATGTATTTTTCACTAATCAAGAATAGATAGGAATTTGGTGGGTGTGTCTATCTGGACAGTCTACTTTCTGTGGAAAAACAACACCATGCCTGCATCCCAGATAGCACCCTATTCCCTATGTAGTGAACTACTTTTGATCAGGGCCCATAAGGCTCTGGTCAAAAGTAGTGCACTAAATAGGGAGCCATTTGTCATGTGGAGAGACCCGTACAGGAGCAGGTAGACGTTACTCACAGCTAGGTGTAGGGGGCTGATAGGAGCTCGGACATCAGAGTCGTTCAGGATGTCTGTCCCTGAGGTTTCCATTAGCTGGGGAAAGACAAGGATGGGCCAGCTCAGACTTGTAACATATTGACTTTGAAGGGTAGTCTAGTAGTATGTGTAAGATTGTACATCTCAGTGACCAGCCCCTGCAGACATACTGGGGTGTTGCATTCATAGCCAAGCTAGAGTGAAGAAAAGTAACCAACTGGCACTCACCACATCTAAAGGAGTTTCACTTGCAATCTGGAAAAATGACAACATCGAGAGTGACGATGCATCCAGGACAAACATGCAACCACAAATCTACTGAATATCAACGTCTGTGTCCCAAATGGCACGCTATCACCTATATAGTGCATTACTTTTGACCAGAGCTTTATGGGCCCTACAGCCATTTGGGACGCAAGCAAAACGATCTGTGGATGCAGGGCGTCTAGTATCCTGTGGTTGTGACTCACCAGCTCCAGACAGAGGCGATGTCCGTAAGCAGACGCGTAATGCACTGCGTTGTAGCCCTGATTGTCCCTGATCCCTGGATTAGCGTCGTTTCGCAGCAAATATTCCAGACACCTAGAGGTCAAGAGTTCACTAATCATTACACCAACATCAAGTCAGATAAGCAAGCAGAGACAATTTCCCAAAGGAGACGTGGCCAAGCTTACACACTTCTGATTTAACACTAGCGTGCATTCAAACACTCAACATACTCTCCAGACTACAGTGAAATGTGAAAGGTCATGGCACCAGAACACACACAACAGTAAGAAAGGCGTGTCAGACGTACTTTCCGTCTGTGTCGGAGGCAGCAGCGTAGTGCAGCGGGGTGCAGCCCCTCTTATCCAAGTCGTTCACACTGGCCCCAGACCCCACCAAGGCAAACAGACACTGGTAGTTACAGTTGGCTGCCGCATAATGCAGAGGACTCCTAGAAGAACACACAGAAACATAAAACATCAAGAGCTTATTGGAGCTGTAAAACATTTACATTTTACATGTACGTCATTTAGCAGACACTCTTATCCAGAGCAAATCAGGGAACATCGACAGATTCTTCACCTAGTGGGCTAGGGGATTTGAACCAGCAACCTTTCGGTTACTGGCCCAACGCTCTTAACCGCTAGCTACCAGCCACCCAATAATTCCCATAATATTTCCCATATGCCCCTATACTATATTCTCCATTATTATATAGATCACATATTAAATGTATTTGATGCCACAGACAGACCTTCCGAAGCTGTCCTTTCTGTTGAAGTCTGCCCCTGTGTTGAGCAGCAGATTCAGACAGTCCAGGTTCCTGGTAACAAGATATCATGTTCTGAAAGGCCCTTGCACATCTGAGCTATCAGGTGCATGGTAACAATGGTAACACTGCTCTTGCTAGTATCACTGTTTTTATTAATGCTAATAAAAGCTATAATAAAAATGGTGATACTAGCAAGAGCAGTTTGCAGATTTCTCTCCTCTTTCAAGAAGATAAAGACCATTTAGACCAGAGCTCAAGTCAATACTACCATAGCATGGAACCACATTATACAGAAATTATACTGCAGTAATGATCAATACTATTTTTTAAATAACTCTAAATAATACAGCTAAACAATGGCTAAACAATGTGAAATGTAAGTGTTTGTTCTTTGTGGCTTATATATTCCTTGGTGTAAAGCTTGGACCAGTCCACTCACCCTCCAGCTGCTGCAGCATGTAAACAGGTCCTTCCAAAGTCGTCAGGGGTGTCTATATCAAAGCCCGATGAGAGGAGCTTCCGACAGCAGTCAGAGAACCCACTAAGAGCAGCCAGGTGGAGGGGGAACATCCCATGGACGCCTCGCCTGCAACAACACATTTTTACATTTTAGACATTAAGACAACACTCTTATCCAGAGCAACTTAGTTAATTCAGCTAAGTTCAGAAACAGCACCACATCACAGTCCTCATTAAACCCCACAGCACATCAATCAGCATGTTGCAATACCCCGTCTATCAACCACCCACACACCACAATGGAGGCCATTTCATGTGTTGAGCATAGTCTCCAAGCGGGAATTCGGTCAATGACAGAATTGCAGATGCATGTTGCAGTACTGCTGGAAACTGTGTGTGAGTGTTCTCTCACTTGGCTGTGTCAGCTCCGTTCGTGATGAGTGTATTGATGAGTAACTCGTGGCCGTAGCGAGCAGAGATGTGCAGGGGTGTGTTCCCATTCTTATCTTCACAGTCGATCTCAGCACCTACAGTACACACATCAACCACTTCACCCTAGAGCCATCATGAAGCTTCATGTTGAACCACGTTGCAGTAACATTGCTCTGTGCCAGTGTATCATGGTTTTAAGACAAAAGAAGATGCTGAAGAGCCTATTGGTTCATATATATTCTGTTGAGAGCATTCACAGAGACTCACCATTTTGGATGATGGCTTGAGATCTGGAGAAGCGTCCGTGGATGGCCGTCATGTGGAGGGGGGTCTTTCCATCTTTACTCTGCAGAGAGAGAAAGACAGACGGTTCACACTGCAGTCTGTGCTGCTGACCACAGGTGAAATCAAAGATGTATTGGAGGTGCGCTTCCATTGGTATTTTAATTAATTTAGCCCAGGTCTACTAAGCTGTGTGCTGCGTCAGCCGTGAGTCCCAAATGGCACCCTATTCCTTTTATAGTGCACTACTTTTGATCCTAAGTAGTGCACTACATGGGGATTAGGGTGCCAATTAGTACAGACCCAGTGTTGGTCATCCTGTCTCCTCACCTTGATGTTGACGTGGGCCCCGTTGCCCACCAGCAGCTCCAGGCACAGCGCCCCGTGGCGCGAGGCGGCCGTGAAGTGGAGCGGGGCGAAACCCTTCTCGTTCACCTGGTTGACGTTGGCGCCACACTCGATCAGCTCATTCACCACCACGTCCTGCCCGTTGTAGCACGCCACGTGGAGGGGAGTGTTACCGTACCCATTGGGCTCATTTATCTGGAGGGAGGGGGGAGAGTGGGTAGAGAGAAAGGGTGGGGGGGGAGACAGAACAAAACTAATTCCTGATCAGGTCACTTGGTTAGGAAAACCCCCTGGTCCAACAAACTGGCTCCAACCTCCATCTC
This sequence comes from Thymallus thymallus, assembly GCA_023634145.1. Taxonomy (NCBI): domain Eukaryota; kingdom Metazoa; phylum Chordata; class Actinopteri; order Salmoniformes; family Salmonidae; genus Thymallus; species Thymallus thymallus. The sequence continues at coordinate 30,759,491 of CM042415.1, read as the reverse complement.
TTCATTAGTTGAAAGGACATCATTGTCCAACCCATTAGAGCTCTGTATTTTAGTTGTAATTGAACAGTGTGTGTTGACTCACATCCACCCCGAGGTCCAGGAGGTACTTGACCACGCTGATCATGCCACTGGAGGCTGCAGAGTGGAGAGGGGTGTAGGCCTTCTTGTCTTTACAGGAAACCTCAGATCCATGAGAGGCCAGCAGTTTCACCACCTCAATGTGCCCTATGAGAGAAAGACAGAGAGAGAGAGATACACAGAGAGATAGAGGTTAGTTTACAGTAGCACACAGCAACATGTTAGTACAACTGAAAACATCTTATCAACATACTTAGTAAATAATTCTGACACTAGACGTGGACCATACAGCTGTGAGGCTAACACACAGTCCATTCATAATAACACACTAGACGAGGTCCATACAGCTGTGAGGCTAACACACAGTCCATTCATAACAACACACTAGACGAGGTCCATACAGCTGTGAGGCTAACACACAGTCCATTCATAACAACACACTAGACGAGGCCCATACAGCTGTGAGGCTAACACACAGTCCATTAATAATAACACACTAGACGAGGTCCATACAGCTGTGAGGCTAACACACAGTCCATTCATAATAACACACTAGACGAGGTCCATACAGCTGTGAGGCTAACACACAGTCCATTCATAATAACACACTAGACGAGGTCCATACAGCTGTGAGGCTAACACACAGTCCATTCATAATAACACACTAGACGAGGCCCATACAGCTGTGAGGCTAACACACAGTCCATTCATAATAACACACTAGACGAGGCCCATACAGCTGTGAGGCTAACACACAGTCCATTCACTCACTGGGATCAGGACATCATTCAGAATGTAAATGATATGGTAAACTCATTACCCATGTAAGCAGCCCAGTGGATTGCTCTGCGGTCCTTCTTGTCAAAGGCATTAATGTTGGCTCCTCTGGAGAGAAGAAGCCTCACCATCTAACAAGAAAATGAGAGTGAAAAAACTAAACAGCTATTTTTTGTTTGTTAATTAGCTAGGGCATCTGAATAAATCTGTGTATATACTAATTGAGTGTATGTAAACTTCTGACCCACTGGGAATGTGATGAAAGAAATAAAAGCTGAAATAAATCATGCTCTACTATTATGACATTTCACATTCTTAAAATAAAGTTGTGATCCTAACTGACCTAAGACAGGGAATTGTTACTAGGATTAAATGTAAGGAATTGTGAAAAATTGAGTTTAAATGTATTTGGCTAAGGTGTATGTAAACTTCCGACTTCAAATCTCAAATAACAATGAATATGTAAACATAAAATACAAGCTGGACTACTTGCTCTGAGAAAGTAGTTTAGTTTTCTACTGATCTAAACACGACAAAACCTTTCCTTATGTGTAGCTCTGTAGTTCTCTCACAGGTTTTGTGCAAGGAACACTAGCCTATCAACAGACTCAGGCTTGAGAGACGCCCTCTGGCAGGTTACAATGTTACCACTGCAACGGAAAACACTCTCAGAAGGTGTGCTGGTGGCTGGGACACAAAGATACTTCTTTGCCAGGTGGCTCAGTGCTGGAAAGAAAATGTAATTCCTTCCACCACTTGAGAGGATCTGTATCACTCTCTACACTGACTGACTAAGTATATTGAAAGTTAATTTTCATTAGCCTGCCTCTGTGTCAGGTTGGTGCTGGTGGTGGCTGTGCTCTTCTTAAAGATGTATCTAACTTTATTACATTTGTATATATTTAACAGATAACAAAATGCAACATCCTATCTATCTCTCTATCTATATCTCTCTATCTATATACTGTATATATCTCGATTAACAATATTGTCTCACCCTCTATCGCTTTTGAAAATATATTGATATAACTGTCCTATCCAAAACCATCAATGTCATGATTATCCAATCACCGTCACAGCCCTACATGAAACCATTTTAAGTAATGGGATGCACCGTAAGCTCGACGTGGGAGTAGGACGGGTTTAAAGCGTTGACTACAGTGTGTAATCACGTCCATGCTAATTGCTAACCTCCAGGTGTCCGCTGAAGGCTGCATGGTGCAGCGCTGTGCGCCCCGCCCGGTCTGACACGTTCACGTTGCTGAGGAGAGGGACCAGGGCCTCGGCACAGCGGACCGCCTTATTGGCCGCAGCGATGTGGAGCGGCGTTTGCCAGTTCTTGTCCCTGGCGTTCACGTCAGCAGAGTGTTTCAATAGGACCTGGACTGCCTCCTACAGGAGCACAGTTCAAATCATGGTCGACTTTGTTTCAAAGGGAATTCAAAATCACAACACACTTAGATCTGTAGCTCAGATGTTAGAGCATGGCGCTTGCGACGCCAGGGTTGTGGGTTCGATTCCCACGGGGGACCAGTAAAAAAAATGTATGAACATGTATGCATTAACTGTAAGTCGCTCTGGATAACAGCTTCTGCTAAAATGACTAAAATGTTCAAATGTAAACTTAACAGTAAAACACATATGCACAGGTGTTTGTGTGTTTGTTTGTGTGTCTGACAGTATCAGTACACGTACCTCACTGCAGGAGGCCACGGCCCGGTGCAGAGGAGTGAGCCACTTGTTGTCTTTGGCATTTACTCTGGCTCCTGGGACACGGACAGACTCTAGGGTTAGTTAGGCCACTGGGGTTGATAAGGCAACATCCTTAAATAGCTGGAGTACAGAAAGCATGTGTCCAAAACAGCACCCTATTCCCTTTATAGTGTACTACTTCTGACCATGGCCCATAAGGCTCAGGTCAAAAGTAGTGCACTATATAGGGAATAGGGTGCCATTTAGAACGGGCACAAAGCCTTTTGTAGAGAACTATTTCCATAACACAGCAACACTCCGAGAGGAGAGGAGTAGTAGGAGCTCAGCCAACGTGAGACGAGGTGCAACCCATCAAGTTAAAATCGGGATGTTTCTGCTCTCAATGGCCTTCATTAGAATAACCTTTTAAACACATCAGCTGCACATAAGATCTGAATGGCGATAAGTACGAGGGAAACGGTCACTTTTAAACACAACAAGCATAAAACAGAAGTCAAAGTCTGACGGCCATGAGTCACAGCGTAATCCTTCTCTTCAATGATAACCTTACCTGATAGGATGAGCAGCTCTAGAATCTCTGCATCTCCTAGATAGGCAGCGGCATGTAACGGTGTCCGCTTCTCATTGTCCTGTAGGGGAGAGCAAAGCTAGTGTTAAAGCCTCTTCATATTCAGCTAGCTAAACTATAACTAGCCTACATACTGTAACTAAACTGTAACTAGCCTACATACTGTAACTAGCCTACATACTGTAACTAGCCTACATACTGTAACTAGCCTACATACTGTAACTAGCCTACATACTGTAACTAGCCTACATACTGTAACTAGCCTACATACTGTAACTAGCCTACATACTGTAACTAAACTATAACTTCAACATAGTGCATGGCTTTATGAATACATACTTTAACACAGGGTTTCCCAAACTCATTTAGTTTTTTGCCCTTGCAATTGAATTGTGCAACCCTAGATGAGATAGTGTGTGTTCCTATACAGAAGACAGACCGGTCTTAGATGAGATAGTGTGTGTTCCTATACAGAAGACAGACAGGTCTTAGATGAGATAGTGTGTGTTCCTATACAGAAGACAGACCGGTCTTAGATGAGATAGTGTGTGTTCCTATACAGAAGACAGACCGGTCTTAGATGAGATAGTGTGTGTTCCTATACAGAAGACAGACAGGTCTTAGATGAGATAGTGTGTGTTCCTATACAGAAGACAGACAGGTCTTAGATGAGATAGTGTGTGTTCCTATACAGAGGACAGACAGGGGAGTGGAAATAATGGTTGGAAACAGCTGGGATGATTACCTGAACATTCACATCCTCTTTCTGAAATATGAGGGAGCGCACTTCATCTGGGTCCACATTGAAGATGGCTTTCAGCAGGCCAGGCTGGAAGATGGAGCGAGAGAGAGGGACAGAGAAGGAGAGGTAGAGGGACCGATAGGAACAGAGAGGGGGTAACAGAAAGAGAGGGACAGAGAGGGAGAGGAAGAGGGACAGAGAGGGGGGTAACAGAGAGAGGACAGAGAGGGAGAGGGACAGAGAGGGGGGTAACAGAGAGGGACAGAGAGGGGGGTAACAGAGAGAGGACAGAGAGGGGGGTAACAGAGAGAGGACAGAGAGGGACAGAGAGGGGGGTAACAGAGAGGGAGAGTGTCATTCATTGATTTGAACAGTCATTGCCTCGCAAAGACCTGCTACTATACATTCAGCTTTGCTAAAACCAACAATCCAAGAATTAAAACCCCCAAACTATAGTGAGACATTAAGCCTATACAGTCAGTTCTAGAACCATGGAGACAACCTCATTGTTGCTGTGCAAAGGCAGCTAACCTGGAGTCCATTGGTCCAATAACTCTCCTCCTCCTCAACAACCACAATACACACACACGACTCATTTACTCAGAAAACACACGCTAGTCCCAGTGTCCAACGAAAATGTCTTCTAGAAAGCGTCAGAGAGATGAGAGCAGCAACTTCCCCTGAGCTACAGGGTTTATGAATGAGAAATAAAATACCCTGACCAACTCTCTCAAACACACACAGGGTGGCAGCTCCCCAGTTGATTCACAGATGAAACCAGGCAACATGACTTAATTTACAGTCAACTATTAACAACCCCCGCCCCCCGTCCTGTTTACAGTCTCTACACTTTGGATACAAGGCTAAAGTCCTATTCTTACACAGCAAGCAGCATTTAGTCTTTCTTTAACTCACTCTGTGGAACATGCCATTCCTGTAGAGATGAGGATCTCTGTAGAATGTCTTACACATGCCCCTCCCACCAGGACCCTGCAGCCCATCACAATAGTGAAGAAGCCTCACTATTTTTTTTTTTTACAGGGTGACTAATCGGATGGATGGATGGACTCCAGGGCAGCATGCAAGGAAGCAGCATCACTGTCTGCAATACAGATCCATAACACTGGGTATATGACAACTGTCTCTCTACTGGTGATCAATACAGTGTTTCAGATCCATAACACTGTGTATATGACAGCTGTCTCTATACTAGTGATCAATACAGTGTTTCAGATCCATAACACTGGGTATATGACAGCTGTCTCTCTACTAGTGATCAATACAGTGTTTCAGATCCATAACACTGGGTATATGAGAGCTGTCTCTTTACTGGTGATCAGTGTTTCTGATCCATAACACTGGGTATATGACAGCTGTCTCTACTGGTGATCAATACAGTGCTTCAGATCCATAACACTGGGTATATGACAGCTATGTCTCTACTGGTGATCAATACAGTGTTTCAGATCCATAACACTAGGTATATGAGAGCTATGTCTATACTGGTGATCAGTGTTTCGGATCCATAACACTGGGAATATGAGAGCTGTGTCTCTACTGGTGATCATTGGGGCTGTTTTGTTTTTTCATTCCAAACCTGGAGGGAGAGGGTACTGACTGACTGGCCTGGAGGATAGGGAGCCCTCTCTGTGGGCAGGGGAGCCCTTCCAGAGCTACATCCCAAACTATAAAGTAGTGTAAGGGAACTACTTTTGACCAGGGAGCATAGGGCTATGGTCAAAAGTAGTGCACTACATAATAGTAATGCAATTTGGGACGCACAGGGGCTTCGAGGGCCTGATTGCCCATGAGAGAGCCAGATGGAACATTCCCTGGCTTGCCACAAACTAACTCTACAATGACTTCATCTACATTGCCAACAAGTTAACAGACAACTCACTGGGTGAAATTAGCCTACTCAGATGGTTGTTTACTTTCCATTAGGTTTCGTTTTGATAACACCGACAAGCACTTCCCACCTCTCTGGGGGACAGTTGCTAAGACAAAGGCTTGGACAGTCACTGATTACATTGTTGTTCTTTATTAATAGAAAGGATATGACCAGTAGGAGCACCATTGTTTTCTAGTGTATTCTGAATAGGTAGACAGACCGCTAGTTTTGTGCTCCAGCCTGCATGTGTACGTTCAGCACCTTTCATCTTTATTCAGATCCCCATTAGCTGACCCCCGTTCCTGGGGTCCATACCTCACATGCACATCCTTTACCTGCCTTCATTAGTATTCCAAAGAGTACCATTCATTAGTATTCCACAAAGTACCCTTCATTAGTATTCCATAAAGTACCCTTCATTAGTATACCATAAAGTACCCTTCATTAGTATACCATAAAGTACCATTCATTGAGGCCCTTGTTTTTGTTCTTGCAGAGAGGAGACAGACTGAGCCTAAATGATGTGTAAACCACCCAGGACATCTCATGTGGAACAACACAAGCCCAGCTAATTAGCTAATGCACTTCCTCCTCCATCAGCACAGCAGCCCTCTAGCTCTACCCTGCACAGCCTTCTGAGACAGATTGCATCCCAAATGGCACCCTATTCCCTATACAGTGCGCTACATTTGACCAGGGCCCATAGGGTTCTGGTCAAAAGTAGTGCATTATATAGGGAATAGGGTGCCATTTGGGACGGAACCCTAGGCCTACCTACACCCTGATGATGGACTGCTCCATCCATTCTCCCCTGTCAGTACATACATACAATGATTGAGGAAGGGACATATGATGGGCCAAACACAGTAGAGCAGACCTACGGCCTTCTGATTTACATCCCTCTAATTTCTATGCCCTTGCAATGCACTTCTGTTCTGCTCGGAGTTGAACGTCTTGTTTGAATAGGCCCACTGACTTCTGGTTTTAGTCTTTGTCAGCGATGTTTCAAATCAGATTTGAAGCCTGCTGCGACAAACACCCGTCTCATTCATTCCCACACATCAGAAAACACTGTAGGATCAGGATTATAAATCTGGTAATTGTTTGACTTGACTCTCATCGTTGGCCATGTTGGTGGTGGTTAATGGCTACTGGTGGAGCTATGCACCAATCACATCATGACAATAACCCTCTCTGCTACTGGTGGGGCTATGCACCAATCACATCATGAAAATAACACTGCTTTCGCACAAAAGGTTGTCTTCAACTGATTAGATCAGGGGTTCAGCCTGGGACCCAAATGAGAAATTCTGTGTTTTCCTGGGACGCAAGCTCATGAAAACATGTCCCTTTTGGGGCCCCCAAAGCAAGACTTGGTTGGGTGAGAGTGGACCCCCTCGACGGCAAATAAAATTGACGTTTTAAAGTTATTTTCCTGCAATTCTACACATTATGCCATGTTAATATGATATCCGAGTGAGACTGACTAACAAAATCAATGTGGGCCCCCTGGAGGTCAAGGCCCCTGGGCACGTGCCCTGCATGCCCGGTTGGTATTCGGAAAGTTTAGATAACTAGCAAGCCTAACTTACCATACTAAAAAATTGTTAATTGACATGGCTAATTAAGTGACTGATGTAAAAAAAAAAACTGCTGATGCATTACCAAATTTCAAAATTGCACCCTAGGTATTCTACTACTCAAACTCTATACAGTAGAGACATGTCGCAACCCACCATTAACATGTCCCATACTTTAAGAAAGGCTGGACTAGATTATTCATTTTCTTGTTCAGTTTATGTAAAACTGCCTCGCGGCTTCAAAGCAACCATGGGATTGCGACTAGTCACATTGTGTGTCACATCACAAATGCCGATTACTAGAGCTCTATGAAATTCATAATGACGAACTCTCAAACTGGGCTTGTTTCTAATGACAGTCCTCCTGGCAGGGTGTCAAATGCATGTTGTTTTCTATCAACTATGACACAACACTGCAGCACTAATCTGGTTGGGCAAGGTTGCATCTAGTTTGCCTATGGCAATCCTTTAGCAGATAGATGTAGGTTACAGGATAGCAGATCCATCCTAATCGCGATACGACTAGCCATCGTCATTTAAAATCGGATTCATTTCTAGGCTTCCGAATGAGCACGATCACTTCTCAAACAATACTACAGAATACACTAATTCAACATCCACCATTTCAAACGTGACGCTAGAGAGCTACAGATACATATAGTTAGAAGAAGACGCTGCCATGTAGAGCCCTAAACAGCAGGCTGTAACAGGCATTTACTGATTAACGTCTATTGAAAAGAAGCGTTGAATATAATTAGCTTCAGCCACTCCCCCCGGTTCTGTTATCAGAATGCAGGCTACAGTTGAGTTTAGAAGACCACTGGGTACAAACAGTGTAACAAGTTAGCACTTGTGCTACAAGAACGTTTCATTTAAAAGATGTCCTCGGCCCTTCGCAGAAAAAGGTAACAGTACAAAGCTACATTTTATTATGTGGGTCTAGCCCTGCTCCAGTGTAAGAGGTTTTCTAAGCCTCTTCAGCAGCACAACCGACCGTGCATTGCACCTCCTCCTCCTCCTACAATCCAGCCTAGTTAATACCATCACCATGGAGACAGCTCTTTGGCAACTCATGAGCCTCTCTCATTGGAGTCTGGGCACATGATAATTCATGCACAAACACAATGAGGGACACATGCACATACATATGTCGCAAGGATATCGCGCACACACACACACACATGAAATACACTCGCATACTCTTGAAAGCACAACGACTAGCACACAGGACCCATGTGCAAACAAAGCCTAGCTACTAGCATGCCTGCAGCATATACTGCCAGTGTGATAAAGACATCCCAGTAATGATAAGAACCAGCTATTCAGGCTATGATATGTACAAGTGTGACACAGTAGAGCCTTTGGTTATTCATTCTCCAACTGGAGGGCTTCTATTCAAAACAACATCTAGTCTATGTAAGGCATTGTATTATGAATAGCAATGTATGAACTACAGCACAGAGTGCACCTAATTTTCATATTCATTTAAACATCGCAATGAGAGAATATTGAGATGTGTAGAGCAACAGCTCAGGAAAGTTATTTTGCATGAATTAGGCCTAGATCTAAAAATGAGATATGGCTGGATAGGGTCAGGCCCAGGGCCTACACAGATACAGGAGAGGTAGACTGGAGAGCTACGTCTGGATCTTTTCAGCTGCAAGTACCAGTTAACCAAAGGCTGCTTAGCCTCCACATGTACGAGTGTGGAGTGGCCACTCGTCTCTAACTTCCAGAATCAAAGACTTCCAAACAGTCCCTTTGCAAGTCAGAATGTTGAATAAACTTCATTTGAACTCACTCTGTCTGTTGTCCGCTGATTTTGTCCTTCTAATGGTGAACATGTTAGACAAAATATCCACAGGAAAAGTATTAGACTTCTAATCGCAGGTCTCTGTGTGTGCCAATCACAATTTGTTTGCTCATCACCTAAGGCACGTGCACAACATCTACATTTAAGTCATTTAGCAGACGCTCTTATCCAGAGCGACTTACAGGAGCAAATAGGGTTAAGTACTAACCACTAGGTTACCTGCCGCCACAAGACGGAAGTACATGCATGCAATGCTTCCATACTAACCAAACTCTTGCAGGTGTCTACAGGGTTTTGTGCATGTGCCAGGTGATAGAAATCTCAATGGTCTTAAAAAGCCAGGTAAATAATACATTGCTGTGGATATTTTGTCTCAGAACCAACCGGAAGAGGTAGAGTAGGTTCAACATTCAAAAGTTTATGCAGTTCAGAATGTATAGCAGAAAGCTGGTATCAGTCTGATTTCTTAAATGCTGCTGTGAATTCAGGAGCCAAAATAGGGCTATGTAAGTTTAACAATAACACTTTCAGAGAAAGTGCAGTAGGGAATGCAAAGTGGGCCTTGCATGATAGAATTCCTAAGGTCTATAGCCAGCCATTTCCTGATAAGGAACCATAGACGCAAGTAACACAATGTAAGGAAACACTGTCCCAAAAAGGCCTATTTGTGTAGTTATGTTGAGGTAGGTGAAACAATACACAGTGACACTAAATACCAGCTTGACTACCCAGCTCAACATGGTTGCATTCCTTGGCTTTAGTTCAATAGTTGTTGAAAAGTGATGGTGATGTGTGGCGTCACAGCAGTACTGTAGGTAGTTAGCTTCCCATTTCCTCTCTTCAGATGGGAAAGCTAGAGCTAGCTAGGGACATTCAACAATAGTGGCAATCTGATATTACTAAGGTGGTAGCTATAACTATCTAAACACTAACTATAATACATTGACTGGGTTGGCTAATAATAGCAAACTAAATTAGATCTATGGCAGGTACCGTAACGCTTTATTAGTCGTGGCTTAGCTAGGTAGCTAACCTACCAGTTTAGACCTGTGTGAACCTAGCCACAATAGGGATTAGCCACCATAGTGGAATTTGCAGTTTGCCTTCAAAATAAAAGTATCCAATTGAAAGTGATTCAAACATACAAATAGTTGAATCATTAAATATTTGGACTAGATAATGCTGAACAAGGTCTGAATGTTATATAAATTCAACCAAAATACTTTGTTAATTTGACACAAAAACATTGTATTGGACTTTAGAATTGCATTGGGGACATACTTATACACTGTACAGCCTAACCTATGGATGTTGCACCTATGACAATACAACTGTGTAGAGTTTACACAAATATTAGCGTCCTAGCTCTTATTGTGGGACTCCAAACACCAGTGCAAAATGAGCCACATTAAGCATTCAGACTATTAAACATATTGAACATTGTTACAGGCTTTGGTTTTTTATTTATGTTTTGAGGTTGGACTTTAGCGCGTACAGCTCCTTAGCACGTAAGGTGCAATGATTGGCGTCACCTTGTTAGTCAGCGTGTGTTACACAGGTGCTGGTTGCCATCTCGTTAGTGGGAAAGTGTTACACCTGTGCTGGTCCAGTGCTCCAGTTGTCTTGATAGATGTGGAGGGTTTACTCCTTTAGTGGGAACTCCCTATTTTGATTTCTAGACAAACAATCCTTTAGCTTACCTGGGACCGAGTGGCGCAGCAGTGTAAGGCACTGCATTGCTGTGCTAGAGGCGTCACTACAGACCAAGGTTCAAACCCGGGCTGTATCACAACCGGCCATGATCGGGAGTTCCATAGAGCGTCATACAATTGGTCCAGCATCGTCCGGGTTACGGGAGGGTTAGGCCGGGGTAGATTGTAAATAAGAATTTGTTCTTAACTGACATGCCTAGTTAAAGGGTAAAGGTGGTTTGCGCCACCTTTTTGTTTTGCTTCCTGTCTTTAAGTTGTGTTAGAGGGCGCTCATGGTGGTTGTCTTAGGTCTCCGTTCTTGGTGTGTCAGTGGGCGCTCATGGTGATCGTCTTCGATACCCGTTGTTGGTGTGTTAGTGGGCGCACCCATGAATGTCTTATTACCCCTCCTAAAACCCCACCTGTTTAGTTGTTGTGAGTGACTGTTAGTTCCCCCTTCTGTTTGAGTGACATTTTTGGTGGGGAACGAAAACAAAATGGGGGCTCCTCCAGGATTGTTTCCCTCGAGTATGGTAGTTGCGCAAATCACCTACTCTGAATCTCTGCTGTGTCCAGATAGTGTTCAGAAGACACTTTGTGGCCATTCGATTAAGAGAGAGATCTGGAAGCACTCCGAATCCAGTCAGGCCATCCTGCACCCTGAGATTTTTATCTTTGTCGGAACAGCCGACTTGTACCACCCTTCAATGAAAAAGACGTGGGTGTATATTTTACTCTGTATGAGAGGACATCCCTTAAAATGGCAGCGAGATATTTGGTCACTGCTCCTCCAAAGTGTTCTTGTGGGAAAGGCTCAGAAAGTGTACGCTGCTTTATCTCGACCAGAGTTCAGACTAATTACTTAAAGCTGCTATCCTTCCGGCTTACGAGTTGGTCCCGAGGCATACAGACAACAGTTCCGTAAATTACAAAAGACAGAATCACAAAGCCATGGTGAGTTCGCAAGGGAACAAGTATGACTTTTGGAACAGTGGTGTGGTTCTCAAGAGGTTAAGGATCTTGAGGATTTAAAGTCACTCATACTTCGAGCAGTTAAATAATTGTCTTGTCGAAAGGGTTGCTACCTACATTTATGAGCACAAGGATATCACAAGCTGCAGTTGTGTTGACACAACTATTGAAACTACCTTCACAAACAAAGCACCTAGTAGTTATCCCTACACAAGAATCAATCCAGAGAAGTCACTGCAAGAATTCAGTCTTTTTCTACAATGCCCAAAGATAAAGATCGTCAGAAAACTGTTTGTTTTATATCTGCTCGTTTGTCATTACTGCCGTGAGAAAGGACATAGTCTTTCTGTGTCTAAGTTGAAACAGAAAAAAGAGACAGAAAAAGCTACAGCCCATAAGGTCTCTGGTTGGGACTGGTGTATCTTTTCTTCTTGTGGGAGCACTACAGCCCATCAGGTCTCTGGTTGGGACTGGTGTATCTTTTCTTCTTGTCGGAGCACTGCAGCCCATTAGATCTCCTAAACAAGATTTTGTATCAGATGTGTATGAACCCTTTGTTTCAGACAGGTTTGTGTCCCTGCAGAGTGGCGATGCTGTTAAGCAGCTGGTGAAGATACTGCGAGACACTGGGGCAGTCCAGTCCTACCGGTGAAGGGTGTTTCATTCATTTTGGGAAACGATTTGGCTGGAGGGTTGGTCATGACAAATCCTGTCATTTGTGAGGAACGCAGAGTAGAGGAACCTGATGGGTTATCAGAAAAGTACCCTAGCGTATTCCCAGCGTGTGCCGTTAAACGTGCTATGACCCTGTCTAGTGTTGAGGAGGTTGTCAGCGTTCCCACCATGGTCGATCTGTCCGAGACGTTTATGGGTGATCCAGATTTCTCCTTTGAAACCCCAAAAAGTGAGCGAGTTTGTAGGGCCGCTGAAGAAAAAGAGGGTCCATACAGTTGCCACTATGATGTCTAGGAAGCAGCTAATTGGAGAACAGAGTTATGATGTTTCCCCCTCTTTCTGCTGAGATACATCCAGCGGCGGAGTTTGATGAAGTTTGTTTGGGTTACTTTGACAGAGATGGTGTTCTAATGCGTAAATGGCATTCTCGCGCCACTTCTGGGCAAGACGATTGGCCCAGTGCATCTCAAATTGTCGTTCCAGTTACGCTTCGACAAGAGATAGTGAGGTTGGCTCACGATGGTAGTATGACAGGCCATCTTGGGGTCAACAAGACATATGACCGTATTTTGCATAACTTCTTCTGGCCTGGTCTGAAACACTACACTGATACTACACTAACACATTACACTTAAATGTGGCTCCTTTCACACCGGGTTTAAAGTCCCGCAATAAGTGCAACGATGCTAATATTTGAGAAAACACTTCACAGTTGTGTTCTGTGAGTGTCACAGAGTAGGCTGATAACCTATTTCATGGGTGCAACATCCATAGGTTAGGCTGTACAGTGAATATACAGTACGTATTCCCCCAATGCAATTCTAAACTCGAATACATCCACAGCACGATTAACATACTTTTACTTTGCTTTAAATTAACTAATTGTCTTTTGTTGAATTTATATAACATTCCGACCTTCTTACCATTATTTAGTCCAAATATGGCATGATTACACTATGTGTATCCATTTGAATCACTTTCAAATGTCGGACATTTATTTTGAAGGCGAACAGCAAATTTCACTATTGTGGTTAGCTTCACGCAGTTCCAGTTTAACTAGCTAGCTAGTAAATTGCGTTTCCAGCTAGTATACCATATGCATAGCTAGCTAGCTACCATATGTCTAAGCTAGCTAGATGGGTAACAGAACGCTAATTAGCTAACGTTAGATAACCTTGTTTTCTGATTTACACCAATACCTATGACCTTGAGTAAGCGCTTATGAGTTTAGTTCAACTTTACACCTCGCAAATCCCATAATGTAGCTAGTTAGTTATCCACCATTCAATCAGTGTGGCCCTGAATGCACATTCCGCTGCTGAGAACGAGCTAGCAATTTCACTAGCTTGCTAGCTACCTTGGTTTTGACAAGACGGATCACTTACCTGGTCTCGGATTTTGAGAACCACCATCTTGCTATAGTTTTACTTGTTCTCATGCAGAACTAGAAATTATGTTGGTCGTTCTCTGAATGTTTGGCCCAACACTCCAGCTTGTTTGTTGCCAGTTACTATGAGGCCTATGTTTTTCAACCTGATAGACTTGAAGGGAAAAACTCCATAACATTACCGCCACGGTGCGTGACCTCCCAAACATAAGCAATTTCATTGGCCAAAGAACGACTGGAATCGAGTAACAAGGTTTGTGGTTGGTCACACGATAGTCAGTTGTCGTTAAATGCAAGCAGACCAGTGATAACTCATACAGTCCTATAATAAACTGTTACCCGCAAATGACAGGTGGAATTAAATTAGTTGGATGGGGAATAGTAAAGCCGTGCTCACATTAGCAGTTTGAAGTAACTCAAATCCTATTCATTTGCATATCCGATTCGAATCTGTTATTTTTCCTGCAGTTTGAACAGTTAAAAACCACATTGAATTGGACATTTCAAGCCACATTTCAAGACACATTTTGAAGTCAGATACAAATCTGATTCGTGGCCATGTGACTTGTGTCTGAATAGTGAAATCTGATGTATTTGCCCTCAAGTGGTTTTTAGACTTATTTTGAATATCTTGTTGCCTCCTAGCTACTCTGTGTTTACAGTTTGGAAAGAACATGTGAGGTAGCTGGCTTGTTAATTGTTTACAAACACATTAGTGAATGTACTAGAAAGCTAAACAGTTAGCTAGTTGACTGCTGTGGCTAGCCAAATATTATTCGTTTTGAAAGGCTTTAAGTGTTCTTACCCTATGATTTTGAACATTCAAAGCGACTGGGAAACGTCCATGGCAGGCATTGTTGTCACCTCAACTCGCTACATAACTTCTGAGTGAGAGGGAGGACAAGCACTACACCAGTCAGTCTACACCACCGCACACACACCCGTCGTTTCTATGACCACTAGAGTAGCCATGTCAGCAAATGAGGGTAATAAAAAGATTGCGGTTTTGAAACTGCAGTAAAAGTGCAGTAACTGCAAAGTATTTTCCGAATAACTGCAGTGTACTGTTAAATTACTGCATGAAAAAAACGTATTTTGGACGCGCAGTATTTGCAATATACTGTAGTTATACTGTCATATATTTTTAAGGGTATCAATGGAAGGCTTTTGGTAGCCTCGAAGATTATAATCCTACCTCTTATTTTACTGCTTCTATGACGGCTTTGATAAAACATGATTGGTGATAAGTACTGCACATTTCAAATGAAATCCTATCCCCCCATGTTGTGCACTATTTTGACCAGTCACCTCAAAATCAGTATACTACATGAGCTAGAGTGTCATTTGAGACATGATAATTGATTAATAAAATGAAATGAAATGGGACATTCATCGAAAAACAATTCTACATTTAGCCACTAGATGGCGGTAGAGTTAAAAGATCAAGACTTACTCCTCAGAGCAAACCCTAATTAGTGCAAAGCAGGGGTTCTCAAAGTGGGGGTCTGCGGAGGTACTGCAGGTCAGGTATGCCCCCAGGAAAAGCAAATGTTTCTTTTTTTTTAAATGTATTAATATTTCTAACAACAACAGATTAAACGAATTTAGGCCAAGAGATCCGTGGAATACGCTTAGAGGGTGTAATAAAATACAATACAATGTAATATTATTAATCTACAATTTATGTTCTTATCCCTGGGCAGCATAGGCCTGGGAAGCTCACAGGGATATTGATATCCACAGTGCTCCACCAATAATACATTTTTGTATTACTGCTCTTTAATGATTTGTTATTTAAATTTTTTACTTATCTATTTTTTTCTTAAAACTGCATTGTCGATTATGGGCTAGTAAGTAAGCATTTTCACTGCAAGGTCTACACTTGTTGTATTCGGTGCATGTGACAAATACAATTTGATTTGATTTGATTCCCCATAAATTATTATAATTTGTTTACATAAATGCACTGTAATTTAAAGCTAGAATCCTTAGTTAATACGTCACATTTTGTATCCATTGGTTCTTGAAGAATCTAACTTATAAATTCCTCAGGAGCTTAGTTCAACTGTAGTTCCCCAACAGAACCCAAAATATAAGCTTGTTTTACTCCAACGTTAGTAAACAATATAAATGTAAACAGTGTATATCCCCATGCCAAGAGTTGTACTTTTAAAATGTTCCTTCCCAGGGCCCGAGACTTGGTACGTCCGGCCATGCACTGCCCAAGTCATAGTAAAACGCTTTGTTTGCTATTCAAAATCAAATCAAATGTTATTTGTCACATGCTTGGTAAACAACAGGTGCAGACGAACAGTGAAATACTTACTTATGGGCCCTTACCCACAATGCAGAGAGAAAAAATAGACAAATAGGAAAACTATAACACAAGGAATAAATCCACAATGACTAAGGATAACTTGGCTATATGCACGGTGTACCAGTACCGAGTCCATGTGCAGGGGTACAAGGTTAGGTAAATAGGTAGGCATTAAGTGACTAGGCAACAGGATAGACAATAACAGTAACAGCAGCGCATCTTAATCAAGTTATGAGGGGGTCCCTGATGAGTTTTCTATCACAAAAAGGGTCCCCTGCCCCCAAAAGTTTGAGAACCCCTGGTGTAAAGTACTGTGAAGTGGTTCCCCCTTTCTCCTCTCCCATTCATCTCCACTTGTTTGGAAGTTCAAGGTACAGTATGTCAGTGAAAGCCATAGTGAATATGTAAGAATTTTCTTTCACCTGAATTTAGCTTTTTAATCAACTGAAAGACACATTGTCACTGTTATGAAAAGCAGAAGTAATAAACAGTGAGTGTCTCATATCCAGTGTTTAATTATATACATTTAGAAATCCATGCTAATTATCTACACTGAACAAAAACATAAACGCAACATGCAACAATTTAAAACATTTTACTGAATTACAGTTTACTGAATTACAGTCAAATGAAATCCATTCATTAGGCCCTGATCTATGGATTTCACATGACTGGGAATACAGATATGCATCTGTTGGTCACAGATACCTTAAAAAAAAAAAGGTAGGGGTGTGGATCAGAAAACCAGTCAGTATCTGGTGTGACCACCATTTGCCTCATGCAGCACGACACATCTTCTTCGCATAGAGTTGATCAGGCTGTTGATTGTGGCCTGTGGAATGTTGTCCCACTCCTCTTCCATGGAGTGGGACAACAACTTCAATGGAAGTTGCTGGATATTGGCGGGAACTGGAATATGCTGTCGTACACGTTGATCCAAAGCATCCCAAACATGGTCAATGGGTGACATGTCTGGTGACTTTGCAGGCCATGGAAGAACTGGGACATTTTCAGCTTTCAGGAATTGTGTACAGATCCTTGTGACATGGGGTCATGCATTATCATGCTGAAACATGAGGTGATGGCCGTGGATAAATGGCATGACAATGGGCCTCAGATGTATTTATTTTATCTCTGTGCATTCAAATTACCATCGATAAAATACAATTGTGTTTTTGTCTGTAGCGTATGCCTGCCCATACCATAACCCCAACATTCAATTCTCTGGCAACAGCTCTGGTGGACATTCCTGCAGACAGCATGCCAATTGCACAATCCCTCAAAACTTGAGACATCTGTGGCATTGTGTTGTGTGAAAAAAAGGCACATTTTAGAATGGCCTTTTATTGTCCCCAGCACAAGGTGCACCTGTGTAATGATCACGCTGTTTAATCAGCTTCTTGATATGCCACACCGGTCAGGTGGATGGATTATGAAATGCTCACTAACAGGGATGTAAACAAATTTGTGCACAACATTTGCCAGAAATAAGCTTTAGGTGCATATGGAACATTTCTGGGATATTTTATTTCAGCTCATGAAACATGGAACCAACACTTTACATGTTGCGTTTATATTTTGGTTCAGTATACTTTCCCTGCCTTTTGGATATTGAAAATGTCAATGACTGTAAGAGGGATGTGTCTAAAAGTAAGAACCCATAGAAATTGAATCCATTGATAGAAATAGAATCCATTGATTACGTAAGAACCACTAAGGAGATGCAGAGAAGCCACTGTACCTAAGGCAACATGTCTGAGTGTCCTCAGTAATATTGTTTGATAATGTTTTGAGACAACATATCTGAGTGTCCTCAGTGAGAATGTTTGATAATGTTTTGAGACAACATATCTGAGTGTCCTCAGTAATATTGTTTGATAATGTTTTGAGACAACATATCTGAGTGTCCTCAGTGAGAATGTTTGATAATGTTTTGAGACAACATATCTGAGTGTCCTCAGTGAGAATGTTTGATAATGTTTTGAGACAACATATCTGAGTGTCCTCAGTGAGAATGTTTGCTCTGAGCGTGTCCTCTGGTCGTGTTTGATCATTTTGCTCTGAAAGTGACCTCAGTGATGTTGTTTAATCATGTTAAAGATACATTTCAACTTGTGGATACAATTTGTATCCCTCTGCGTGCAGTTTGAAGGAAGTTGCATTAAAATGGTATCCATGAGTTCATCTGATTCTGGGGAAGTATATAAAGGGCCTCCTTGATAAAATCCTGAACATGTCTGAGTGTCCTCAGTGATGTTGTTTGATAGTGTTTGCTCTGAGAGTGTCCTTAGTGATGTTGTTTGATAATGTTTGCTCTGAGAGTGTCCTCAGTGATGGTGTTTGATAATTTTTACTCTGAGAGTGTCCTCAGTGATGGTGTTTGATAATGTTTATTCTGAGAGTGTCCTCAGTGATGGTGTTTGATAATTCTTACTCTGAGAGTGTCCTCAGTGATGGTGTTTGATAATTCTTACTCTGAGAGCACACATCCCATCAGTCATCATCTCTGGCTTCAAGACATTGAATGACACTTTCTTTCAGAGAAAGAGAGGGAGAGAGGAAAGAGAGACAGAGAGACAGAGAAAGAAACACTAACACACCATACAATCACAAACACACACACACACACACACACACACACACACACACACACACACACACACACACACACACACACACACACACACACACACACACACACACACACACACACACACACACACACACACACACACACACACACACAGAGACACACACACGTACATTTGCTGTAATGTCTTGTTCATGTCCCACACGAGACTTAGGGGGAAACAGTAGATCTGTTTAAACACGCCCCGTCACCCTTCAGTAATATAACCGCTCGCTTGCTGTCACATCTAAGTGAACAATTGGCTGTCTGCTCCAACCCTGCCGCACGAGACTGATCCCGAGTAAAAAACATGCTTCACAGCAGAGCAGCAGAACAAGCTTATAGAGAAGTTCCCTCCTCACTGAGTAACATAACAAGTTTAGACCTATAATACTTTGAAATAAATAACTAGAGGGTCTACCATCTTACATAAGTTCTGTTGTAGATGGAATATCACATGGAATACACCCACTGTTTATTAATATCTATTAAGCGTAATCTCAAAGACAATATTGTTTGGTATGTAAGTGCCATACCCAACAATGATCCTACAAAACACAAACGTAAATATATAGTAGTACTGTAATGCTTAGCTTGGTGTCAAGAAGGAAGTTGACTCACTTCAGAAACAGGTCATGACATCAAAAGTGATGTCAATGTCTCATTTACTCTGTCAATTTAAAGCACGTCCACAGGATATTGCTCCCATGTGTTTCTTTTTAATGTGGCTTGACCCATTTGCTTTTAGCCTCCCCGATCCTATTGTAAACATGAGGGGATTTAGGTTTTTAGCAGTAGTGAGTGTAGCCCCCTAAAATCCCCTTTAAATCTCCACAAAACCCTCTCACTCAATGAACACAAATACATTCACTGAACGGTCTGCTGTATAGTCTTGATTCATTTCATTTCTCCACTTGAAATGAATGTCACTTTATAAAATACTTTTTGCATGTTGATCAATGTTATAGAATATCTTTTGTTTGTACATTTGTAGATTCAAAAACATTAGTTCCCCATAAGTACAGTTGAAGTCGGAAGATTACATACACTTAGGTTGAAGTCATTAAAACTAATTTTTCATCCACTCCACAGATTTCATGTTAACAAACTACAGTTTTGGCAAGTCGGTTAGGACATCTACTTTGTGAATGACAGAAGTAATTCTCCCAACAATTGTTTACAGACAGATTATTTCACTTATAATTCACTATATCACAATTCCAGTGGGTCAGAAGTTTACATACACTAAGTTGACTGTGCCTTTAAAGAGCTTGGAAAATTCCAGAAAATGATGTCATGGCTTTAGAAGTTTCTGATAGGCTAACTGACATAATTTGAGTCAATTGGAGGTGTACCCGTGGATGTATTTCAAGGCCTATCTTCAAACTCAGTGCATCTTTGCTTGACATCATGGGAAAATCAAAAGAAATCAGCCAAGACCTCAGAAAAACAATTGTAGACCTCCACAAGTCTGGTTCATCCTTGGGAGCAATTTCCAAAAGCCTGAAGGTACCACGTTCATCTGTACAAATAATAGTACGCAAGTATAAACCCCATGGGACTACGCAGCCATCATACCGCTCAGGAAGGAGACACGTCCTGTTTCCTAGAGATGAATGTACTTTGGTGCGAAAAGTGCAAATCAATCCCAGAACTGCTCCAAAACCGCCATAAAAAAGCCAGACTTCGGTTTGCACTTGCACATGGGGACAAAGATCTTACTTTTTGGAGAAATGTCCTCTGGTCTGATGAAACAAAAAATAGAATTGTTTGACCATAATTACCATCGTTATGTTTGGAGGAAAAAGGGGGAGGCTTGCAAGCCGAAGAACACCATCCCAACCTTTAAGCACGGGGGTGGCAGCATCATGTTGTGGGGGTGCTTTGCTGCAGGAGGGGCTGGTGCACTTCACAAAATAGATGGCATCATGAGGAAGGAAAAGTATGTGGATATATTGAAGCAACATCTCAAGACATTAGTCAGGAAGTTAAAGCTTGGTTACAAATGGGTCTTCCAAATGGACAATGACCCCAAGCATACTTCCAAAGTTGTGGCAAAATGGCTTAAGGACAACAAAGTCAAGGTATTGGAGTGGCCATCACAAAGCCCTCACCTCAATCCTATAGACATTTTATGGCCAGAACTGAAAAAGCGTGTGGGAGCAAGGCAGCTTACAAACCTGACTCAATGACACCAGTTCTGTCAGGAGGAATGGGCCAAAATTCACCCAACTTATTGTGGGAAGCTTGTGGAAGGCTACCCGACACGTTTGACCCAATTAAACAATTTAAAGGCAATGCTACCAAATACTAATTGAGTGTATGTCAACTTCTGACCCACTGGGAACGTGATGAAAGAAATAAAAGCTGAAATAAATCATTCTCTCTACTATTATTCTGACATTTCAAATTCTTAAAATAAAGTGGTGATCCTAACTGACCTAAGACAGGGAATTATTACTAGGATTAAATGTCAGGAATTGTGAAAAACTGAGTTTAAATGTATTTGGCTAAGGTGTATGTAAACTTCCGACTTCAACTGTAGTTATTTTCAAAGGCAGAAAGAATAGCCTATTTGAAACATTACTACGGGGACAGACAAGCCATCGATGGGTACAGTACAGTGTATTTGCCATAGGAGTAGATAATAGAATGAATGCATTGCTGACACCATGAAACCCTATGTTTGCAAACAAATGGAGATTTGCTTAGTAATAAACCTATTACAAATGTAAATGTTTTGATGTTTATTCGCTCTGACAAACACATTCAATATGTCAACTGTCAGATTATCAAATTCCCCCAAAGCAGCTTAAAAACCTGAAATAAGCAGTGTTTTATGGATTATCCTCCCAAGCTTTGACTGGGATATATAGTGCATTCGGAAAGTATTCAGGCCACCTGACTTTTTCCAGATTTTGTTACATTACAGTCCTATTTTAAAATGGATTAAATTGTTTTGTCATTTTGTCATCAATCTACACACAATACCCCATAATAACAAAGCTTTTTAAAAAAAACCGGAAATATCACATTTACATAAGTATTCATACCCTTTACTCAGTACTTTGTTGAAGCATTTGGGGAGTTTCTCCCATTATTCTCTGCAGATTCTCTCAAGATTTGTCAGGTTGGATAGGGAGTGTCTGCTGCACAGCTATTTTCAGGTTTCTCCAGAGATGTTCGATCGGGTTCAAGTCCGGGCTCTGGCTGGGCCACTCAAGGACATTCAGAGACTTGTCCCGAAGCCACTCCTGCATTGTCTTGGCTGTGTGCTTAGGGTCGTTGTCCTGTTGGAAGGGGAACCTTTACCCCAGTCTGAGGTCCTGAGAGCTCTGGAGCAGGTTTTCATTAAGGATCTCTCAATACTTTGCTCCTCTCATCTTTCCCTTGATCCTGACTAGTCTCCCATTCCCTGCCGCTGAAAAACATCCCCACAGCATGATGCTGCCACCACCATGCTAAACCGTAGGGATGGTGTCAAATTTCCTTTAGACGTGATGCCTGGCATTCAGGCCAAAGAGTTGAATCTTGGTTTCATCAGACCAGAGAATCTTGTTTCTCATGATCTGAGAGTCCTTTACGTGCCTTTTGGCAAACTCCAAGCGGAGTCATGTGCCTTTTACTGAGGAGTGGCTTCCGCCTGGCCAGTCTACCATAAAGGCCTGATTGGTGCAGTGCTGCAAAGGTGGTTGTCCTTCTGGAACTTTTCCAATCTCCACAAAGGAACTTTGGAGCTCTGTCATTGTGACCATTGGGTTCTTGGTCACCTCCCTGACCAAGGCCCTTCTCCCCTGATTGCTCAGTTTGGCCTGGGCGGCCAGCTCTAGGAAGAGTCTTGGTGGTTCCAAACTTCTTCCATTTAAGAATGATGTGTTCTTGGGGATCTTCAATGCTGAAGAAATGTTTTGGTACCCTTCCCCAGATCTGTGCCTCGACACAATCCTGTCTCGGAGCTCTACGGACAATTCATTCAACCTCACGGCTTGGTTTCATCTCTGACATGCACTGTCAACTGTGAGACCTTATATAGACAGGTGTGTGCCTTTCCAAATCATGTCCAATCAATTGAATTGACCACAGGTGGACTCCAATCAAGTTGTAGAAACATCTCAAGGATGATCAATGGAAACAAGAAGCACCTGAGCTCAATTTTTAGTGTCAGAGCAAAGGGTCTGAATACTTATGTAAATAAGTATACATTTGCAAAAATGTCTAAAACCCTGTTTTCGCTTTGTCATTATGGGGTATTGTGTGTAGATTGATGAGCAAAATGTTTTATTTAATCAATTTTAAAATAAGGCTGTAATGTAACGAAATGTGGAAAAAGGGAAGGGGTCTGAATACTTCAAGTTGTACTGTACATCGGATCTAAATTTGGTGTACTGTATTTACCATGCTTTCCCAATATATTCCAATATATAATGGGTTGTCCACATACTGTACATTGAAGTGGAATACTGAATACAAATCGACTTGGGGGCATTCCTCCAAAAATGTGTCAGGTAGTTACCCAACTGGGTAAAGATATAATGTAGTTGGTTCAAAGTCTTGGGATCTTGGTGCACACATACAATATTCTGTCGATTCTCAAATCTGCAGTCTGATCTAATCCTGTCAAATATGACATTTTAGCACTTTGTGGAGTCCAACATAGATTTCTACAGGTCAGTAAGTGTTCATGGCTGTCCGTCCTGTCAGGCATAGATCTTTCCAAATGTTGACATTTCAGGAGGCACACATCACTTTTTGCTCAATCTGAGATGAAAAAATCCCTAATCCTTTTTATTCAAAGCAAATGCAAAATGTAAACGCCATTCCATGTGATGTGGCAGATTAGGAGATAAAGAGCTTTGCTATCAGAGCCTGAAATAACAAGTAACTTGAATATAGTAATTCCCAAGTGATTTATCCTGAATTAGAGATCGCCACCCTCCACCAAGACTGCTTCTGTATACACACCCCACACTTCTTCCTAATAGCTCTCTTCATTTAACTGGTGAGGTGTCGGTCTACAGCACATTCACAAACTATTACCTATTTTGCTTTGCTGACCAAAAAATACAGAAGGCTGTTTTGAAAATCTATGACTTTATATGAGGCTAAATACATTCACATCATTTAGCAGACGCTCTTATCCAAAGCGACTTACAGTATTGAGTGCATACATACATTTTCGTAGAGGACCCCAGTGCGAATCGAACCCACAGCCCCGGCGTTACAAACGTCATGTTCTACCAACTGATCCACACGGGACCTTAGACATGATTAGGGCCTCGTAGCCTACTTATATCAAACCTGCTTGAATTATTCAACCCTACCTCTCTCACGTCTTCTGCAATTGCAGTAGCTACAGTAATGAACAACAAAAGTTTAGACCCAGACGTTTGAAGGGTGGAAACGACACACTGGGAGTCACTTTGTGATTGGCTGGGATAAGCGTGTGCGTACTCAGGGGGCGGAGCTGTGGGGTGATGAAGAAATGACCACAAATATCCAATATCTGCAGGTTGCCAGACGTTTGTTGTAGTAATGAAATGCTACAATATTCAGATTGGATTTATTGTCCATCCGCATTTGGCAAGGAAACTCACACGGCACAATCCATTGACGGCTCGGTTTTGGCAATCAGTCACCTGCCTCTCCTTCGAACTTTTCCACTTTCTCTAGCTAGCTTGTTCATCTATGTAGTAAACATGTCTAATAATGCAGGTATGCATTTAACTACCTAGATCGTTTTGTAGCATGCTGAAAATGCATCTTGCGGAGTAATCGACCATGTTTTGGTTTGACTGTTAGCTAGCTAACATGATACGTGTTATTTATCGAGCTAGTCTAGCATAAGCAGGGATTTGACTGCGTCAGCCAGCTACACATTGGGAATAATGAGCGCCAACATGTATGCAAGTCGCAAGAGGAAAAAGCCCCAGAGAAGGTACGTAACGTTAGATAACTGCTTGCCGCTACAACAGCTAGTTAGAGGTTGTAGACAAAGTTATGTTATGTCACTAACTCTACTACTAGCTATGTCACTCCTAGTCTAGTGCATGTTTAGAATGTCACGTCACTGTACATAATTAGAATAACTTGTGAGTGAAATGAGTGACGGTTAAATTGTAATACTGTTATTCTATTAATGGAATGGGGTTGGCTGACAAGACTCCCTCATCTGATCTGTATGAGGTACAGAAAGAAGCATGTTTCAATCTTGGACATTGACACTTCTTTATCCACTATCTAGGCATCTCAACGCATGCATATTTTAGTTCAGGCATCTTGCTTGACCTGTATGGTTCCTCTGTCTGTGGGCTCCATGAGTTGCGTTCATTCACACTTTCGTAAACATACATTGTCTACCATTTAGGCTACATAACAAGACATAGGCATATCATCATATGAGACATTGATGGCAGACATTCTCCTCCTCCTCCTTGTAGTGTGAAGCCACCTCCTGAAGGAGCCAAATCAAACCCTTCCAAGAGGCACCGGGAACGCCTGAATGGGGAGTTGGACAGGCTGGCCAGTCTTCTTCCTTACCCCCAGGATGTCATCTCCAAGCTGGACAAACTGACCATCCTTAGGCTTTGTGTCAGTTACCTGCGTGCCAAGAGCTTTTTCAATGGTAAGGCATTATCATAACACGCCCTATACACACACTTCTACTGCACTCCATTAGACTACTCCATATTTAGGGTTGGGTTATGTGAAGATATCATCACTATGGATCTGACTACTGTCTGACATTATGATCAACTATATCTGTCACTACCTACTACTGAGGTGTCTGAGAGGCAGTGGCTGGACCTCTCTCTCTCTCACTCTCTCTCTCGCTCTCTGTGTCGCAAGAAGGGGAGGACTCTCTGAAATAACAGGATGCCATCAGGGTGTGTGTGAAATCCTGCGGAAAGTAACATATAAATGTGTAATCTTGTGAACTGTCTTAGCGGAAGCCATAGCAGTGCCCAGTAATAGATAGTGTTCTAGCATTAATCACATACGTTATTGAAAAGTGTTCTGAGGGATCTGACCAGGGGAATCCCGTGACCACATCCTCCCCCTTGCAAGACATTAGGTTTGTATCTCAAATGGCACCTTATTCTGGTAAAAAGTATTGAACTATTATAAGGTAAAGGGAACTGTTTGGGAAGCAGACTAGGCTAGGTTTGGACAATAAAAATAAAGTAGGGCTGTGACGATACCAGTATTGCAATATTTGTTCCATGGCAAAAATTTAAACACTAAGCAGATCAAACTATTCGGTCCTTTAAGAACCTGCTGTATGTAGAATATTGTGGCTATAGTTTGGAAAAAAACTGAAATGTTACTGGTTGACAACATAATGATGGTTGTTTCCAACATTAGGGCTGTTTTGCTAAAGAAGTTAAATCTGCTTTGTATTTTGTTTCCTTGCTACGATACTAACGAGTATCGTGATACTGGTATTGTCCCGGTCCAAATATCTATCCACAGGACCCGGACTAGGCTGTCTGTCCCCGGACTAGGCTGTCTGTCCCCGGACTAGGCTGTCTGTCCCCGGACTAGGCTGTCTGTCCCCGGACTAGGCTGTTTGAACTCCAAAAAAGACTGAAAATGACATGCTGCTTTCTCTTACTATCTGCATTGAGCGACTCACAGAAGACAGCCGGAAGTCCAAATCTCCCCATCAGTTTAACGAGGGGGCTACTACTAGCATGCATTCTCACATGTTGGTGCTGCGTGGGTCCTCTTTGAACAACTTCAAATTGACCCACTTACATAACAGAAATGTAAAATGCATTGCTATAACAAGCTTCCTGATAATGGCATCCATCTTTGTCTAGATGGTTGTCTCGAGAATTTAGGAAGGATCAGAATTGCAGTTCTGTAACTGTTCTAACAATACTTCTGCATAGGACTCTATGGTTCCAGCACCAGAGGGAGAACAACAGTGTTCATGTTTGCTCACCTCATGTCCCAAAGAAATTATCTGTTAATATGTTGAGTGTTCTAGTCTGGTATTGTGAGTGGCAGGCTGGAAGGTGTTGCAGAGAAGTGGATTGTATTCAGAATGCTCTGACAGTCCTGACTAAACTGTCTCAATTAGGCCTACAGCTGTCATTTCAATCTGGCAAAGAGCCAGGGTAGGCAGACCCCCTAAAATGACAGGTGTTGGGATATTGTAAATGCACTCGAAGATGATTCACAAACTACTGTTCACTACTCATACTTTGATTACGAAGACTGCTCTAAATTCACCAAGAGGATACGCATGAAATTGCATTAGATCAACCACAGATTATCTCTTAATTCTCTTACAATGGCAAGGCAGACTGCAGACTGACTGGCAACTGCACGAGTTTACTAAGAATGCATCCCTGAATTCAATACTGCTATCCCAAGGCAGCTGCTTGCTTAAACATCATTTTTGAAAATGTTGCAGTTTGCAGATTTGAATCATCAGAAGAGCCAAAGTAGAGTAGACTGGTCTTGTTCTGTCCTTGTTGTCTATGTAATGGAAGTGTCCTTACTGTGTCAGAACCATTGCAAGTTTCACGTATATTAGTTGTATGTACAGGATACACATGGTATACATGTCCAACGAAATGCTTTAGGATGGTTTTTCAATTCCTTTGAAACTATTTATTTTAAGTTTTTCAATCAATACGTTTTAATATTTGTAGCTACTTTTTAAGTAAATACCTGCAGTCAAATTATGCAATACCTTTAGGAGATGAAGCAGATTGTGTTCTTCATGTCACATTATTTTAAAGGTTAACATAATTCCCCAGAACAGTTGAGCCAGTCACGTGTTTGTTTGTAAATAGCACAACGGGAGAAAGTGGGAAGGGTTGAGTCCAGCTGTGTGTTGACAGGAATACATTAGTGCAACACATTCGTCAGAAAATGGCTTAATTTTCATCAGATGACAACAGAAGTGAAACCAAATAAATGAGCTTACAATGGAAAAGCATGGCCTAATGTTTTGCTTAAAGTTAATCTTGCATTTTACCGGAGAAAAGAAGGCTAGCTACACATCATTCAGAGTGCTGTCTGCTGACAATGTCCGTTGGTGAATTCTCATCTGAGTGGAGAAGAGCAATTGAAGCATGAAATGAGTCTGATGCCGAGCAGAAATTACAATAAGAAGCATTTCTTAAGTTTTCAGAATTCTGTGTAAACGTTACCCTGAAGTTTAACTTGCTACTTAATCTAAGTGGCTGAATTAATAAGGTGACGGGATCATATTGTCTTAGCTTTCTGCCGTGTTTGAGAAGTCAAAGCCCTTTGGATGAGTTCTGTACAGCTGCAACTGCTATCTTTTGATTTCCTTGCGTTTTTCTCCTCTTCTCCGAGCAGAGCAGACAGGCCCGTTGCCCTAGCCATTCCAGACTCCACACAGATACAGCGTGTAGCCTACACATACTGCTCCAGAGCCAGTACTGTTCTTCCTTCATACAAGCATGTATCAAAACTTTGTTCATTTGCACATTGTCTCTCATTTGCATTCTCTTGTAAATGTCCAAACTCTTCAAAAATGACATTCGGTAACGCCTACCTATAAATGTGTAACTTTATGAGCTGGATTTCCTGTTTTTGCAATTTGTTTATTTTCATTTTGTTTGCTTGAGTAATCTAGATTAGAACAGAGTTCTGATGAGGGTTATAAAACAGTGGTCTGGTGTGTCCCAAATTGCACCCTATTCCCTGTTTAGTGCACTACGTTTGCCAAGGGCATGGGCTCTGGTCAAAAGTAGTGCACTATATAGGGAATCTGATGCCATTTGGGATGCAGTGAGTTTGATAGTCTAGTTGTTGGCTCATACTACAAACCTTGACCTGTTTAGATAAGTGAGAAGCGTTGACTCAGCTCTGCCAAGGTGGATGGGTTTAGGTTGATGTGAACCAGAGGTGGAGGGGGGATTATTTTGACCATTCCATGAGAATACAGTCAAAGTTGAGGACAGGTCATCATTGTAAATAAGAATTACAGTAGTTCTTAATTGACTTACCTGTATAAATAAAAGTGAAAAAAAAAAGAAGAGCGGCTGCAGACTGGCTGAGATATGATCTGATTCTACTGCTGGGATGAGACTGGTAACTAGTCTATAGGGCCCGACCACCACCGTTAGGGTCTGTACTGGCCCACCTCTCCTACTGTAACTAGTCTATAGGGCCCGACCACCACCGTTAGGGTCTGTACTGGCCCACCTCTCCTACTGTAACTAGTCTATAGGGCCCGACCACCACCGTTAGGGTCTGTACTGGCCCACCTCTCCTACTGTAACTAGTCTATAGGGCCCGACCACCACCGTTAGGGTCTGTACTGGCCCACCTCTCCTACTGTAACTAGTCTATAGGGCCCGACCACCACCGTTAGGGTCTGTACTGGCCCACCTCTCCTACTGTAACTAGTCTATAGGGCCCGACCACCACCGTTAGGGTCTGTACTGGCCCACCTCTCCTACTGTAACTAGTCTATAGGGCCCGACCACCACCGTTAGGGTCTGTACTGGCCCACCTCTCCTACTGTAACTAGTCTATAGGGCCCGGCCACCACCGTTAGGGTCTTTAGCGGTGTACACATTAGGCTTATCTCACATTATTGTGAATGGGTCTCTGTCTGTAGTGATTCCTTCAGTGTGGTGGAAATCCTATGTTGTATGGTGACCTTGATCTTGATTTTATTGTATTGTGTTGCAGTGACCCTAAAATCCACAGCCTCCCAGCGCCCAGAGATTAATGTTCTGAAGAAGCAAGGCTCTGAACTTTACGTTCCAGAGGGAGAGCTCTTACTACAGGTTAGTGGGGTCTATTCAGTAGCCACCCTGTCTGTTACTACAGGTTAGTGGGGTCTATTCAGTAGCCACCCTGTCTGTTACTACAGGTTAGTGGGGTCTATTCAGTAGCCACCCTGTCTCTTACTACAGGTTAGTGGGGTCTATTCAGTAGCCACCCTGTCTGTTACTACAGGTTAGTGGGGTCTATTCAGTAGCCACCCTGTTGTTTTTAAAGAAGATTTGTTTGAAATACTTTGTTGTACTGTAGTTTTCCCATTTCAATTTATGAATACGGGCCATCAACTAGACCCTTTTTTTACATTGGAAAGTTATTGATTTTAAGTTGAGATGAACTGCAGTTGAACCACACCATGCAGAGCCATGTGGCATGTTAGCTTTTCGTGTCCAAATAATCAGAGTTAATCATATACCTTTGCGTGACTGATCCTTGAACTGACTCTACTGAACTGATACAAACACAATGTCTGCTTCCCAAATGGCACCTTATTCCCTGTATAGTGCACTACTTTTGACCAAAAGCACCCACATTAATTCTTTTGTGAAACATGCACAAAACAACATCTCACAAACATCAACTACATCACACCTGCCCAGACCCACCTGCTTACACCCCGATCTCCAGCACACGCATCACTCCGCCACATGACCTCAAACTGCACTATTTTGCTTCTGTCGCCCACACACTTTCAACATTTAGATAATAAAGCATTTGACCTTTCCATTGTGTTAACGGAGGATTGGTTGATTTCCAGCTTTTAAGTGTATATTTTTTCAAGATGATTGACAAGAAAAAAACCCATCGGGTTGGACAAACATTCTAACTCTGCCCATAACTTTTGGACTTTAGAACATTCCCAGAAAGCATGGATTATTGAATCATACTTTTATGGACCAAAAGTATTGCACTTCATAGGGAATAGGGTGCCATTTGGGACACAGACAAAACTCTATAGGCCTTTTGGTTCCTTTGACATTTAGCTTTTTGGTTTTGCTGTTTGCTCTTTAAAGCTGTAGGCCTACTCTATGTACTTCATATGACTGTTCACATGTAGTCTAGATGTGTATAAAGATATACTAATCACTTTATTCCACTCCTCTCAGGCGTTGAATGGATTTGTTCTTGTTGTCACGGCTGGTGGCACAATCTTCTATGCATCCTCCACCATCCAGGACTACCTGGGCTTTCACCAGGTAAAGTCTCTTTCTACCTCTCTACAACTGGGCTTTCACCAGGTAGTCTATTTTAACCTCTACAACTGGGCTTTCACCAGGTAAAGTCTCTTTCTACCTCTCTACAACTGGGCTTTCACCAGGTAGTCTATTTTAACCTCTACAACTGGGCTTTCACCAGGTAAAGTCTCTTTCTACCTCTCTACAACTGGGCTTTCACCAGGTAGTCTATTTTAACCTCTACAACTGGGCTTTCACCAGGTAAAGTCTCTTTCTACCTCTCTACAACTGGGCTTTCACCAGGTAGTCTATTTTAACCTCTACAACTGGGCTTTCACTAGGTAAAGTCTCTTTCTACCTCTCTATAACTGGGCTTTCACCAGGTAGTCTATTTTAACCTCTACAACTGGGCTTTCACTAGGTAAAGTCTCTTTCTACCTCTCTATAACTGGGGTTTCACCAAGTACAGGATCTCTTTTTACCTCTATAAATGAAGTCTGGCTGACACCAGCTCTCAGTCTTCCTGACTTGAGAGTCTGGAACAGCTGCTTTGGTGTGCCCTCAGACTTCAAGGTGGCACCGTACGCTGGTTGGATATCTCAGTTTCGAATTGAACAAATCATGATCTATTGTTTTACATAGAGCCGCCCTGCCGCTTCCGGATAAGCAAACACACACTGTCGCTAGCTAGAACAAACATTTGGAGTTCGTGATGAATAGGGCGCATAAATCATCACACACATTTTCAAAACATAAAAACCCTTCTACACTAAAACTTGACATATTAGCTAGCATTGTTCAGCCCATAGAAAGCCAGACTGCTAATAACTTTAGCTTGCTATCAACTCGAAATCGCTAATCAAATGTAAGTTTTAGTTAACTAGTAAGCTAATTATAGGCTGAACATTTCCTTTCCCCACTAAAGTTATTAATGTTCCTTCTTGGATGTCCTTGGTTTACATAGTAGGGTAATGACGTGAATCACCCATGCTAGCTAGCTACTACTACTGTACTACCTATGTTCACTTCTGGCAAGTTTCCTCCCTGCCCCCTAATTTGCATGAACATGAACTACCCTAAACATTAATAGATTACAAAAAATATAAAAAATATGACTACAGCAAGTATGACCAACAAATAGATAGATAGATAGATAGATAGATAGGTAGGTACTTTATTGTACTTGAACTTTAAAGCTAAGTAAAAGATGAGCATTGAATAAAACCAGGAAATTAGGCTAGGGGGTGTGTCCTCCAACACACAAGAGTGTGGGGGGGGGGGGGTGTCTTTGTTCCTCCCTGTTATTTTTAATGTTACGTTAGTATTGATTACTGCATTTTGGCGTTCGAGCTTGTAAAAAAGGCATTTCACTATACTTGTGAATGTGAAATTCACTTTTTTTATATACTAATGTTGATCAATGACTGGTGTCCGATTTTTTTTTTTAATATTGCTTTATTTCTGAGTGAAATTTCCATGTTAAATATTGCATAAGCACTGCTTATTTACTAGTGTCCATGTCATTATTTGCGTTACCTAACGGTTTGCGTGTAAATTGCTCATGTCACACCGGACAAAGTTTATTGCGCTGGCATTTCCTCAACGTGAACGGAAGCCAGGACCTAAACAGAAGTCTAATAAGTGTGTTTGGGTATGGGAACTAAACACCGGTTGAACCCATGGCCCAGTACAGAGCATGTTTGCAGAGTACAAGTCAGAACTGAGATGCATGAGATAAGTAATGGGGAGAGGAAGGATATGTTGTCTAGCAACAATAGTGTCCATGTTTGTATTGTTTTCTTCTAGTTTACTAGACTTCTATTTTGATAATGGTGAATGTTTTTGCTCCTCAGTCGGACGTTGTCCATCAGAGTGTTTATGACGTCATCCATACGGAGGACCGAGCAGAGTTACAGAAACAACTCCACTGGGCCCTCAGCCCCACCCTCAGCCCTGACACTGGACAGCTGGTCTCAGGTAACCTCCAACCCCACCCTCAGCCCTGACACTGGACAGCTGGTCTCAGGTAACCTCCAACCCCACCCTCAGCCCTGACACTGGACAGCTGGTCTCAGGTAACCTCCAACTCAACCCTGACACTGGACAGCTGGTCTCAGGTAACCTCCAACCCCACCCTCAGCCCTGACATGGGACAGCTGGTTTCAGGTAACCTCCAGCCCCACCCTCAGCCCTGACACTGGACAGCTGGTCTCAGGTAACCTCCAACCCCACCCTCAACCCTGACACTGGACAGCTGGTCTCAGGTAGCCTCCAACCCCACCCTCAGCCCTGACACTGGACAGCTGGTCTCAGGTAACCTCCAACCCAACCCTCAACCCTGACACTGGACAGCTGGTCTCAGGTAACCTCCAGCCTCAGCCCTGACACTGGACAGCTGGTCTCAGGTAACCTCCAACCCCACCCTCAGCCCTGACATGGGACAGCTGGTTTCAGGTAACCTCCAGCCCCACCCTCAGCCCTGACACTGGACAGCTGGTCTCAGGCAAATGTATTAAAAATATAAAATTAAGCATTCAGACCCTTTACTCAGTACTTTGTTGAAGCACCTTTGGCAGCGACTACAGCCTCAAGTCTTCTTGGGTTTGATCATAATGACAAAGTGGTCAAACAGGTCAGAGTGTCTGCTACATCATGTACTAGTAGGAACAGCTCCATGTATGCTGCTGAAGCACAGGGAAATATTTTGTATTCAACCTTTTATTTAACTAACCAAGTCAATTAAGAACAAATTCTTATTTACAATGACGGCCTACACCGGCCTCCCCTAACCCGGACGATGCTGGGCCAATTGGGTGCAACCCTAGGGGACTCCCGATCATGGCCGGTTGTGGTACAGCCCGGGATCGAACCAGGGTCTGTAGTGACGCCTCTAGCACTGAGATGCAGTGCCTTAGACTGCTGCACTACTCAGCCAGGAACATGCCTGCGTTTTGCACAAAGATATGCTGCTTATAGGCATCCTGTAGGCTTGTTGTTTCCATGGGGACGGGTCCTTTGCCCTCCTCCTGTAACAGTAACTCTGTTACACTGATTTATAGTAAACCACCAGCTCTACCAGTCCTCTACCTTCCACATTATCCAGACAGTCTGTCTCACTGTGTTCACTCTACATATCGTAGTGTTTCACCTTGCACCCTCCGAGACACTGTACCCTGTGAGCCGGGGGAGTTTTAGCACCTTGGGCCAGAAGTGGCACCTGGCTGGGGTGAGCCTGTCGTAGGCCCAGCCCCTGATAAAATTAACCTTTGTTGGGAGTATTACCTAGCATTGTGGCCTTCCATTACACTGGTTTGTAAAGTGTGTAGACTAGACTGTTAACATAAGATTTGTAGCTAAGAGTGAGGTTTCCAGCGAGCGGTGAGGTTTGCAGCGAAGAGTTAGCCTACTATATAAAGAGACACTGACCAGCGAGACTATTTTCTCTATACATCCTGTAATTCACTGTTATAGTTGTAGTGTGCTGTATGTGTAATTTTATGCCCCCCCCCCCTCATCCCCTCCACCTCTCTCGCCTCTGAAGATTCAGCCTCGCCACAGGCTGTCACAGTCTACAACCCAGAGGCACTCCCACCAGAGAATTCCACCTTCCTGGAACGCAACTTTGTCTGCAGGTTAAGATGTCTCCTGGACAACTCCACTGGCTTCCTAGTAAGTTCATGGAGGAAACAAAGATCATATTTAGGATTGTAAAATTCTTGTAACTTTACCAAAATTCCCAGGTTTTCTAGAAATCTCGGATGAACAATTCAGATGTTCTGCTTATTCCCCTCCGATTCTTAGAAACTTCCATCCGGGATTTCTGGAAAATCTGGGAATTTGGGGAAAGTTATGAAAAATGTTCAACTCTAATCATATTAAAATAACATTTTTTAAAGATTCCTTGTAAACATTGTACTAGAGTACAATGGAAATCGATCTCAACTCCCGTTGATACTCTCTGAGATTGTAATTTTATTATGACAGCCACTGAAGCCACTTTCTTTGAGGATGTGTGAGGCTCCCCTTTTAGTTCAGGGAAGGGCGGGGCCACAGACTACTTATCCATACTAGGGAATTATCCTACAAATGGCGTTTGCAGTCACTCTTTGAGGAAAAAAAATATATATAATAATAAAATATAAAAACTTTTTGTAATGTTTTTGCATTTCCCTACAGTTTTTTGAATGTCAAGTTATAATCACTGAGTAATTAGATTTAGTTGGAATTGGAAATAGTTAATAATTCCAAAACAAAACATGTTTTCTTATTACATGAATACTCATTATTGTAGCTTAAATTCAATTGCCTTTGCCCATTTGACCAATGACCATTTGGTGTTTTAGGTTTTCAAAATGAACTAGATTTGACATTTTCTTGATATAGATAGTGTTTGTTTGAGTATTTCTGAGTGGGCTGATTGTTACAGAGCTAAAGAATTCCTCTGTCACAAGTCAGGCTGACTGATTTCTCAGATCTAGTATGGGAAATTAAGTGGAGAACTATGCCTTCGTCTTCTGGCTAGCCTTAATTATCCATCTGAACTTTTCAACCCAGTGTTGATGACCTGAGGACAAATAAAGTCAGTGTCAAATTCCGTTCAGGCAGGAAAACTGATTTCTTTTTTAATTTTTTGTTTTTTATGGGGACAAATCAGAAAGACCCATTTGAGTTCTTATGTCAGTCTTATGACGGAGCGTTCCATTGTAAATGTGTTACTTTGTTTTACACATTTTTTTTAAGTAATTGGAAACACTTACCTTTCTCTGTCTTTTTTTTTAATTTTTACTTCAAAACATAGAAATGCGCCATTTTCACATGTTGGGGTGGTGCTGGCGATGATGACTTGTGAAATTTCCTTTTAAGGTGCATGTAGAATAAAGATCCCAATAAATAAAACACTTCAGCTTCTTCCAATAATTTAATGTGATCTTATTTAACTAATGTTCCGTTCTTAATTGACCTTCATCAGGGTGGAATATGGTGCCATTTGGGACACAGCCCCGGACTATGTTTAATGGCTTTTCTGCGTTCTCCAGGCCCTCAACATCCAGGGGCGTCTAAAGTTCCTCCATGGCCAGAGCGAGAGGACCAAGGAGGGCAAGGCCATCCCCCCTCAGCTGGCCCTGTTCGCTCTGGCCTCGCCCCTACAGCCCCCCACCATCCTGGAGATCCGCACCAAGAACTTCATCTTCAAGACCAGGCACAAGCTGGACTTCACCCCCATTGCCTGCGATGCCAAGTGGGTGACGATAACACTAACACTGTCCAGTGGGCCTTACTGCTACTAAGCCCCTTCAATGTGAAACCGGTGTGAAATGGCTAGCTAGTTAGCGGGGTGTGCGCTAGTAGCTTGCCGTCTGAATGCTGAATCATTTTATTGTTCACCTGCCTGGGGACTGGAGTTGTAAACAAGCTATTTAGCTAAATCTAGTACAATGCATCACGTTTCTTGTGAGATGTATGTTTTAATTGTACTTGTTCCCTGTCAAATAAACCTAATAAATCAAATAATTTATACATTGTAAGAGGAACCATCAGTGCCAGTTATAGATTTGAGATTATGCGGTTAGATCACAAGTATTCAGAAGTAGGGAAGAGACATGTTTTCATTGTGCTACCTGTTCTTGTCATGTCCTCCCATACAGAGGGAAGATGGTGCTGGGTTACACCGAGGCTGAGCTGTGCAATCGTGGCTCAGGATACCAGTTCATCCATGCTGCTGACATGCTGCACTGCGCTGAGAACCACATGAGGAGTAAGACTGCTCTGCTGTTGCACACAGTCCTATCATGTAGTGTAGTCCATGGAGACTGACAGATGGGATCAAACATGGGGTCACATTGCAAATGCATACTGCATAGTGTACTGTATGCTGAGTTGCAGAGTGGTTCATTCTACAGCCAGTGTCCCGAGGGGACTTTCTGAACAGATTAATTCCTACAACTTCTAAAAACTGAATGGTGTTTAGTACTTTATTAATAACTAAAGG
Organism: Thymallus thymallus; assembly: GCA_023634145.1. NCBI lineage: Eukaryota > Metazoa > Chordata > Actinopteri > Salmoniformes > Salmonidae > Thymallus > Thymallus thymallus. The sequence continues at coordinate 30,722,721 of CM042415.1, read as the reverse complement.
CATATTTAATTGCAATTTGAATTAGTGACAAGGTGTGGTGTGAACATTTATACAAAGTTGTGATCCTTAACATTAAGATCCCTAACTGATTTTTTATTTATTTTTTTGCTAAATTCACAGTGCAGTTAACCTTATTTTCCATGTTATAGCCTAACTAGACGGTAGGCTATAAAGGCCTGGGGGAAGTTGTGTAATTTAAATCAAACTTTAGGCTACTTTGCGAGGCATGCAAGACAAGACATTAATTCTGCCTGGATCGCATGCTCTTTCTCTTTGATAATGATGCGCGTGTGTCCCGTCTTCGGTCGGTTGCGTGTAGAACATCCCAGCCTATTCATTGATGATAAGGCCTGCTTTGCTGAAGTTACGAAACATTGCAAGCCAAGAAATTGCAAGATACAGCATTCCATTGCGAGATACAGCTTTTGATTGCCGATAGATAGGCCTAGTCTGCCTGGTGGCCGGCCTGCCTATACTGTGCCCCTCTATCATTATGGGCAATGTGAGATCGCTACATAACAAGGTGGATGAGCTTGAGGGTCTGGTCCATGGGCAAAGAGACTACCGGGAAGCTAGCCTATTGTGCTTTACAGAGACATGGCTGAATGATAACATCCCCATAGAGAACGTAACTATCAGAGGTTTCCAGACCATCAGAGCGGACAGGGATAGCGCTTCTTCCGGTAAGGGTAAGGGAGGGGGGCTGGCTTTATTAGTTAACAACAGATGGTGTAATCCGAGCCATATTACTGTTAAGGAACAGTTATGTAGCCCGGACATTGAGCTGTTAGCCGTTAGCCTGAGACCCTACTATTTGCCGAGGGAATTCACGGCGGCCATTGCTGTTATTGTTTACATCCCGCCCTCCGCTGACGCAAACACAGCGTGTGACGTCATTCACTCTGCTATCGCAAGGTTACAAACAGCGCATCCTAGTGCCTTCTTTGCCATTCCGGGGGATTTTAACCATGCATCTCTCTCATCAACGCTGCCCACGTTCAAACAGTTTGTGAAGTACCCAACCAGGAATAATAAAACTCTGGACTTGTTATATGCTAATGTGAAGGATGCATACAACCCTTCTGCACTCCCTCCCCTTGGTAGATCGGATCACAACCTTGTCCACCTCACCCCACTCTACAGGCCTATGGTTCAACAGCAGCCAGCGACCACAAGGACCATTAGGAGATGGTCCCCGGAGGCAAATGAGGCCCTACAGGACTGCTTTGAAACAACAGACTGGGATGTGCTCTGTGAGGCTCATGGGGAGGACATTGATGGACTTACTGACTGCATAACGGACTATATCAATTTTTGTGCAGACAACACTGTACCCACCAGGAAGGTACGCTGTTTTCCAAATAATAAACCCTGGGTCACCAGTGACCTGTAAGCCCTACTGAATGAGAAAAAGAGGGCCTTCAAGGAGGGGGACAGGGACAAATTGAAATGCGTCCAGAGGGAGCTGAAGTTGCGGATTGCTGAGGGGAAGAGAGGGTATAAGGAGAAGATTGAGGACAAGCTGATGCAGAGCCAGGTGAGAGAGAAAATATCACTGGCTTCAAAAAGTCAAACAATGGGCAGAAGGAGGGGACCCAGGACAGAGCCAATGAGCTGAACAAATGTTTTAACAGGTTCGATACTGGCCCTGTCCACCTCCCCAGGCCACACACCCTCACGGCTGTCCCACCCCCACTTTGCTCACAACACCTCTGAGACAATCAGCAACCCCCTCCCCACCTCCGCCCCCACTCCCTCTGGACTGATCTGCAACACCTCCCTTCCCCCCACCTCTGGACTGATCCTCAACACCCCCCTTCCCCCCCACCTGGGCTGGCTTTCACCACCAAGTAAAGAGAAAGCTGGAGAGACCTGATGGCATCAGCCCAAGGGTGCTTAGGGTCTGTGCTGACCAATTGTGTGGAATACTCCAGCGACACTTCAACTTTAGCCTGAGCCTGGAAAGGGTCCCTGTGCTGTGGAAAACATCCCACATCATGAAGACCCTGGAAAGGTTAGTCCTCGCTCACCTCAGAAACGTAAGTCGACACCTGGAGTTGACATGCACGGAGTCCAAGAATCAATTATTTTGGAGTAGACACTCCACCACTATGTAATTGTCGTTAACTTTGGAAAAATGGCAGAGAAAGGCAAGCGACAGCAGCGAAGTGTAGTTAAATGAGAAGGAAAGGCGAACTTTGCGAGGTACAGTAATGGTAGTACAGGTGCAATGCTTAACCGTCTGAAAAGGACGCGTCGTGATACACAAACCGTTGCTGGCAGCAGCGCAACTGCATTGTGAATTCAAGTGAAACTTTATTAATTTTTCTTCAGAAACCGCACAGAAAAATGTAGTTTAAATGTACATTTGTATTTTGTACCATATGCCACATACCTAGTGACTTTTGGTGATGTTTTTATTAGAAAAACTGCATGATTGTGTCCTATACACATTTCTGCTGTCTAACTTAGTTAATGTGTGTGTCTGTGTTTCCCTGCCCAGTGATAAAGACAGGAGAGAGTGGGATGACGGTGTTCAGGCTGCTGACCAAGCTGACAGGCTGGGTGTGGGTGCAGGCTAACGCCAGACTCGTCTACAAGAACGGATGGCCTGAGTGTATCATCGCATCCCAAAGAGTCCTCACGTATGTCTCCACACACACACACACACACACACACACACACACACACAACCTCATTGTTTAATGTCATTCTGTTGGGGTGGCAGGTAGCCTAGCGGTTAAGAGCATTGTGCTAGTAACCGAAAGTCACTGGTTCGGGTGAAAAAAATCTGAGTGCCCTTGAGCAAGGCACTGTATAAGAGTGAGGCAATCTATAAGAGTGACTGCTAAGTGACTTAAATGTAATTGTTTTTAGTGATGAAGAGGGAGAGGAGAACCTTAAGAAGCGGAGCCTCCAGCTGCCTTTCAGTTACACCACTGGGGAGGCCCTTCTCTACGACACCAGCTTCCCCAAGACCCTGGTAACCGGGGACTCCTTAGCAGACGACACCACCGGCCCTGCAGGAAATACCACCAACAACAACCAGGACGGAACCCTGGACCCTGATTCACTGCTGGGCTCTCTGCTGAAACAGGACAAGTCCATCTACGTGTGCTGCTCCCCTCAGACTCAGAACGAGCTCCAACTCCAGGAGAAGGTGGCAGGGCTTCCACAGGAGGAGGGCGGGGGCATCTTCTCCAGCAGCTGGCAGGAGGGCAGCATCCTCTCTCTGTCGAAGAGAGTCCTCTTCAAGCAGGAGCCCTTGGGGGTGGGGGGTGGCGGGGGGGGCGGCGGCTTCTCAACGGAGGACAGGTGACTGATCTTACTATTTATCTTATATGTATCTGTGCATGCTGGTTTTCATTATGAAACCTTGACTGCACTACACATTCCCCAATGTGACTATAACAATTTTGATTTGATTGATTGACAGAGATGGGGATTTGTGGAGCTTCATGAGGAACCTGGGCATCAGTAGAGAGGACCTGGAGCTGTTCCAGCAGGATGAGATGTTCCTCGATGTGGATCTGGATGCTGGCAGAGACGGCCTCCTCCCTGACCTGACAGACAAGATTCTCTCTTACGTACAGGAGTCTCTGAGGGGGGCTAAGTTAGGGGGTCAGGACTATAGCTGCCCTTCCACGCTGTTACATCAACCATCTCTGGAACAACAGCTAACCCCACATCTACATTCTACTACAGTTCTGTTACATCAACCATCTATGGAACAACAGCTAACCCCACATCTACATTCTACTACAGTTCTGTTACATCAACCATCTATGGAACAACCACTAACCCCACATCTACATTCTACTACAGTTCCTCATTGCCAGTCACAGATACAGCCACAGCTTCCCCAGCTGCCTGTAGTCCATCACCATCCCCTATCAGTTCTCCACTATCAGACTCCACCCCACTACCCACAGCAGCCAATACCGCAGCAGTGTTTACACACCCAGCCCCATCCACAGGAAGCATTGCAGGCAACACAGCAGTACCGGCTGTCACAACCTCCACAGCGGCAGCAACAGAGCCATCTAAATGGACAGGTATTGCCAAACCAACAGCTGCAAAACAACCAGCTATATGCACAGTCACAGCCCTTCCATCCGCAGCAACAGCAGCAGCTGTGTAACAGACTGAAGCACATGCAGGTGAATGGGACTGGCACTGGTTCAATAACACAAAGACAGAAAGACATCACCAAGCAGCAGATTCCTCCCTTGTTCAACGTGGAGCAGTCAGGGGGGCTCCAGACTCACCACGGACACCCCCAGCATGGGCACCTCTGCCTGGGGGAGGCCTCACTGTGCCTGGTCCTCCCCTACAGCAACCAGCTGAACACTGTGTCTGTTAGCTGCTCCCCGGAGCTCTCCTCCTATGTACCCAGTGCAGGCCTCCAGAGCCAGGGGGTGGATGGAGAGCTCATGCCCCAGGAGTTTGAGGAGTTGCTCGGCAGCCTGGAGTCCAGTGGTACCCAGGGGACAGAGGATGGTAGGGGAGCGCCCCAGTGGAGTGTGGTGGAGGCCCTAGGTGTGTTCCAGCAGCAGGGGCACCTACCTGATGGCCAGGCCCGGTCTCAGGCCACCAGCATAGGCTGGGCTCAGCACACCTATCCCCTGGCAGTGGGGCTCAGCCGGGTCAACAGTGCAGAGCAGCCATTCACCACACAGGTAAGAAAGGTGACACTAACCTTGGTAGTGTTCATTGGCTGTCAAACAGGTAAAATGTTGTGAAACGTAAAGGGGGTCCTACCTAAACTTGTCTAGTAAGAACGCTAATAATAGTTTTAAAAAATGGCTACATTCTGCCCCACTGAACAGGACCCTGTACTAATGATGTAAAACCTATATGTTTTACTTCCTCTAGCTATAGGCTCATCATATGATCGTTGAATACCAACAGCACATACAGTTGAAGTCGGAAGTTTACATACACTTAGGTTGAAGTCATTAAAACTTATTTTTCAACCGCTCCACAGATTTCATGTTAACAAACTATAGTTTTGGCAAGTCGATTAGGACATCTACTTTGTGCATGACACAAGTAATTCTTCCAACAATAGTTTACAGGCAGATTATTTCACTTATAATTCACTATATCACAATTAAAGTGGGTCAGAAGTTAACTTACACTAAATTGACTGTGCCTTTAAACAACTAAAATTCCAGAAAATTATGTCATGGCTTTATTAGCTTCTGATAGGCTAGTTGACTTCATTTGAGTCAATTGGAGGTGTACCTGTGGATGTATTTCAAGGCCTACCTTCAAACTCAGTGCCTCTTTGCTCGACATCATGGGAAAATCAAAAGACTTCAGAAAAAAACAATTGTAGACCTACACAAGTCTTGTTCATCCTTGGGAGCAATTTCCAAACGCCTGAAGGTACCACGTTCATCTGTACAAACAATAGTATAAACACCATGGGACCATGCAGCCAGCGTACCGCTCAGGAAGGAGGCGCGTTCTGTCTCCTAGAGATGAACGTACTTTGGTGCGGAAAGTGCAAATCAATCCCAGAACAACAGCAAAGGACCTTGTAAAGATGCTGGAGGAAACGGGTACAAAAGTATCTATATCCACAGTAAAAGTAGTCCTAAATCGAAAGGCTGCTCAGCAAGGAAGAAGCCACTGCTCCAAAACCGCCATAAAAAAGCCAGACTACGGTTTGCAACTGTACATGGGGACAAAGATCGTACTTTTTGGAGAAATGTCCTCTGATCTGATGAAACAAAAATAGAATTGTTTGGCCATAACGACCATTGTTATGTTTGGAGGTAAAAGGTGGAGACTTACAAGCCGAAGAACACCATCCCAACCGTGAAGCAAGCGGGTGGCAGCATCATGTTGTGGGGTTGCTTTGCTGCAGGAGGGACTGGTGCACTTCACAAAATAGATGGCATCATGAGGAAGGAAAATGTATGTGGATATATTGAAGCAACATCTCAAGACATCAGTCAGGAAGTTAAAGCTTGGTCGCAAATGGGTCTTCCAAATGGACAATGACCCCAAACATACTTCCAAAATGGCTTAAGGCCAACAAAGTCAAGGTATTGGGAGTGGCCATCACAAAGCCCTGACATCAAACCTATAGAACATTTGTGGGCAGAACTGAAAATGCATGTTCAAGCAAGGAGGCCTACAAACCTGACTCAGTTACACCAGTTTTGCCAGGAGGAATGGGCCAAAATTCACCAAACTTATTGTGGGAATCTTGTGGAAGGCTAACTGAAACATTTGACCCAAGTTAAACAATTTAAAGGCAATGCTACCAAATACTAATCTAGTGTACATTTTTGACCCACTGGGAATGTGATGAAAGAAATAAAAGCTGAAGTAAATAATTATCTCTACTATTATTCTGACATTTCACATTCTTAAAATAAAGTGGTGATCCTAACTGACCTAAGACAGGGAGTTTTTACTAGGATTAAATGTCAGGAATTGTGAAAAACTGAGTTTAAATGTATTTGGCTAAGGTGTATGTAAACTTCCGACTTCAACTGTACCTACTCAGATTGACCAAGAATGAGACTTTAGAAACAGGAGGTCATTTATCGTTTGACCATTAAAAGCTAGTGGGTATTTACACATCAAGGCAATTTAGACCAGAAAAAGGAGGCTTAGCTAAGTCTGACATTTCCTCTGTTCCAGAACGGGAGCCTGAAGGAGGCTGGCCCAGCCCCTGGCCCTGCACCCAACCCTGGGTTCTCCAGGGGGGCAGACCATGGACACGCAGCAGCGGGGCAGCCAAAGCACTAGCCTACCCCTCCTCCCTCTGCTGATAGCAGGCCCTACCCTGACCACCCTCTGAGGGGATTCATGTGAGACTGAAGGCCCTCTTCCCTGGAGGCTCCAGAGACAGAAGTTCAAAGGCCCCCGGGGGAGCAGGGCCCTGACTGATGACAGCACCACAGAACAGAGGCTAGAGGGATAAGGCTCCTCCTGTCTGGCTCCCCTGAGACCACTTACTAAAAAACAAAACAAAATTGTGCACTATATAGGGGATATGGTACAGTTTAGGATTCAATCTAAAATGGGAGCCAGGGCATGTCTGGGAGTATGGAGGACTTAGCACTTGGTAGATCATGGCACTTGCAACGCCAGGGTTGTGGGTTTGATTCCCACAGGGGACCAGTATGAAAATGTATGCACTCACTACTGTAAGTCGCTCTGGATAAGAGCGTCTGCGAAGTGGCTAAAATGTAAATGTGAAAATGAGTCACGTCAGTTTGAGAGACTGAGCGAGATGGTGAAAGACAGACTGAGGGAAACCAGAGGTAGTAGATGATGTGCATAGAAATGTAATGGACTAATGATCTTTTTGAATTTTGGAATGCTTTAAAAAGAAAACTCTTCTCAGCCATTTTGTTTGTCCAGAAAAACAACCCGTTGGTGCAGTCATGGTTTACTGGTCAGTGTCAGTATGCACTGTCATGAACCTGAACCAGTTCTTCTGTTGGTCAATTAGTAAGACGAGATGATGCAGAACTCAAATGTTACCAAACCTCTGGGCCCGTATTAATTAAGTATCTCTGAGTAGGAGTGCTGATCTAGGATCAGTGTTTCCTTTTAGATAATAATGAATATGATTATATAGAAAGAGGGGGGTTGGACCTGATCCTAGATTGGCACTCCTACTCTGAGACACTTTAGGATTACGGGTCCTTGCTTTTAAAGTCCCCATACTATGGCATTTACTGTCAGAGCATTTATTGTGTTTGCTTATAAATAATAACTTGCATTTAAGGGTGCAGTTGAATGAAACAAACCATAAGCCTATTTGATAGATGAGATGGAGTATCTGTCTTCACTGTGCTTGATATTTTTGTACAAAATGCATTGACAATCCTACAGAATAATTGTGTAATTTTATGAGCAATTTGATTGATCACTTTAGTGGACATCAACCAGCTTTATGTATCCTGGCTATCTTTTCTTCAGCCCGCTTGCATTGCAAGACAAGTGGCAGATCAATGTGTTTAGGGCGGCAGGTAGCCTAGGGGTTAGAGCGACAAGGTGAAGAACCTGTCTGTGTCCTTGAGCAAGGCACTTAACCCTAGTTCGCTCCAGGGGCTGACCCTGTAGGTAGGCTGTCATTGTAAATAAGAATTTGTTCTTAACTGACTTGCCTAGTTAAATAAAGGTTTAATAAAATAAAAATCTACATATCTAACCTGAAGAAAATGTACGCACTTATTTATGGAAAAATAACATCGCACTCTTAGCTGTTTTATGTAACACTTCAATCATGTTTATGTTGCTATGGAACGTTAGACCCCTTGTGTGGAGATCTGTCACTTTATTGACATGATTCAGTGGAAGTCAGAGTTTATTTAATTTATTTTGTCAAAAGACAAATCAAACTTTGAATATGTTCAAATTCAATCAATGAAAATGTTTAGTTTTGTATGAATTGTGTTAAATGTATGTAATGAGCAGAACATTAAATAATAAAAAATCATGACACTGCAGGAAGAGAAGGTTGGTTATTCTTTTCTTTCACATGCTGATAAATGTTACCGCTCTTGAGAGTTGAAGTTTTTTTTTACACTGCTGTACAGGGTAGGTTTTCTGTTGAACAATATACTGTATGTATCGATATAAAAAAAAATCCCAAAGTTACCGGAATCATCTGTAATTTTGGTAATTAACAGAATTTATGGCAATCTATGCTAACTTTGGTCATTTATACTTGAATAAGTTTTAATGTATTCATATAGTATACATGTTATCTGGGTCTGTATTGTCCATGAATTTCTAGTGGAAAGACTACAGTCATGTGAAAAAGTATGTACACCCCCTGGAAAGTTCTCTTTTTTTTTTTAAACATTTTTGGACAGATGAATATGTAATCTTCACTTCAACACTATTGACAGATAAAGGTTTCCCAATTTAACAAATCACACACAAAAAAATAAATGTTGAAGTGAAGATTACATAGGTCTTTCCAAATATGTAAAAATAACTTTCCAGGGGGTGTACATACTTTTGGTTACTTACTGTATATGGTTCAAGAAAAAATTGCTTAACTAATGAAAAAAGCATCTAATCAACAATGGCATTATTTTCAATTTACAGTCGTGGTCAAAAGTTTTGAGAATGACACAAGTATTGGTCTCTACAAAGTTTGCTGCTTCAGTGTTCTTCGATCTTTATGTCAGTAGTTACTATGGTACACTGAAGTATAATTACAAGTATTCCATAAGTGTCAAAGGCTTTCATTGACAATGACATTCAGTTTATGCAAAGAGTCAATATTTGCAGTGTTGACCCTTCTTTATCAAGACCTCCGCAATCCGCCCTGGCATGCTGTCAATTAACTTCTGGGCCACATCCTGACTGATGACAGGCCATTCTTGCATAATCAATGCTTGGAGTTTGTCAGAAGTTGTGGGGTTTTGTTTGTCCACCCGCCTCTTGAGGTTCGACCACAAGTTCTCAATGGGATTAAGGTCTGGGGAGTTTCCTGGCCATGGACCCAAAATGTAGATGTTTTGTTCCCCGAGCCACTTAGTTATCACTTTTGCCTTATGGCAAGGTGCTCCATCATGCTGGAAAAGGCATTGGTCGTCACCAAACTGTTCTTGGATGGTTGGGAGAAGTTGCTCTTGGAGGATGTGTTGGTACCATTCTTTATTCAAGGCTGTGTTCTTAGGCAAAATTGTGAGTGAGCCCACTCCCTTGGCTGAGAAGCAACCCCACACATGAATGGTCTCAGGATGCTTTACTGTTGGCATAACACAGGACTGATGGTAGCGCTCACCTTGTCTTCTCCGGACAAGGTGTTGTCTGGATGGCCCAAACAATCGGAAGGGGGATTCATCAGAGAAAATGACTCTACCCCAGTCCTCAGCAGTCGAATCCCTGTACCTTTTGCAGAATATCAGTCTGTCCCTGATGTTTTTCCTGGAGAGAAGTGGCTTCTTTGCTGCCCTTCTTGACACCAGGCCAACCTCCAAAAGTCTTTGCCTCACTGTGCGTGCAGATGTACTCACACCTGCCTGCTGCCATTCCTGAGCAAGCTCTGCACTGGTGGTGCCCCGATCCCGCAGCTGAATCAACTTTAGGAGACGGTCCTGGTGCTTGCTGGACTTTCTTTGGGCGCCCTGACGCCTTCTTCACAACAATTGAACCTCTCTCCTTGAAGTTCTTGATGATCCGATAAATGGTTAATTTAGGTGCAATCTTACTAGCAGCAATATCCTTGCCTGTGAAGCCCTTTTTGTGCAAAGCAATGATGACGGCACGTGTTTCCTTGCAGGTAACCATGGTTGACAGAGGAAGAACAATGATTTCAAGCACCACCCTCCTTTTAAAGCTTACAGTCTGTTATTCTGACTCAATCAGCATGACAGAGTGATCTCCAGCCTTGTCCTTGTCAACACTCTCACCTGTGTTAACAATCACTGACATGATGGCAGCTGGTCTTTTTGTGGCAGGGCTGAAATGCAGTGGAAATGTTTTTGGGGGATTAAGTTCATTTTCATGGCAAAGAGGGACTTTGCAATTAATTGCAATTAATCTGATCACTCTTCATGACATTCTGTAGTATATGCAAATTGCCATCATCAACACTGAGTCAGCACTCCAGATATCTTGTATTTCTATACTTTTTCATACTGCCGCTCTATGTATCATGTACCGTGTATCTGTCTTTTGTGTACTTTCGTTGTGGCATTTTGCACCTGCCCTGTGTTTTGTTGTAGCTGCTTGACAATGAAATTTCCCCCCCGGGGGATCAATAAAGTACCTATCTATCTATCTATCTATCTATCTATCTATCTATCTATCTATCTATCTATCTATCTATCTATCTATCTATCTATCTATCTATCTATCTATCTATCTATCTATCTATCTATCTATCAAACTTTGTGGAGACCAATACTTGTGTCATTCTCAAAACTTTTGACCACGACTGTACTATGCAACACATTCAGTTATTGACTTTTTCAACTGCCACCAGTTTGATGCCAAAACATTGATAACAAATACATATTGGATTTTGTGTTTTAGATATGTGGTAGTGGAGTATTGGCCTGGGAGCACACACTTCGTGTGTTCTGTAATGAATGTATTATAATGTTTTTAAAATTGTATAACTGCCTTCATTTTGCCAGACCCCAGGAAGAGTATCCATTATAAATACAAATACAAATATTGACATAGTAGCAAAATATATAAAGGATATTTTATGTTGAAACCCTCAAACACCAATGGTATTTGCTAAGTTTATGGTTGATATTTAGGAAAATGTTTTACAGCTTTGTCATCTTATTTAATTATTTCATATATTTTACATGTGATAAGACCAGTGTGCCAGAGATGATTAGACACCTGTAATAATCTGAAGTACCCAAAATGGCCACTAGATTTATTGTGATAAATTACAATAAAGTCTTGAAAGTTACTGGTAGTTTACTGCTAAACGTTGAAAGTTTCCAGTAATATATCCTCCCTTTGCAACACTACTGACAGGTATCGTTGCTTATCGTTACTTGCTTATGGTGGTGCAATGTGCCGGACGATGGCATGCCATGGCTCTCTGCTGTTCATGATAGCTGGTAGGTCCTCTGTTCTGAGACCAGTGTCTCTGCTCTCTGTTGTTCATGATAGCTGGTAGGTCCTCTGTTCTGAGACCAGTGTCTCTGCTCTCTGTTGTTCATGATAGCTGGTAGGTCCTCTGTTCTGAGACCAGTGTCTCTGCTATCTGTTGTTCATGATAGCTGGTAGGTCCTCTGTTCTGAGACCAGTGTCTCTGCTCTCTGCTGTTCATGATAGCTGGTAGGTCCTCTGTTCTGAGACCAGTGTCTCTGCTCTCTGTTGTTCATGATAGCTGGTAGGTCCTCTGTTCTGAGACCAGTGTCTGCTCTCTGTTGTTCATGATAGCTGGTAGGTCCTCTGTTATGAGACCAGTGTCTCTGCTCTCTGTTGTTCATGATAGATGGTAGGTCCTCTGTTATGAGACCAGTGTCTCTGCTCTCTGTTGTTCATGATAGATGGTAGGTCCTCTGTTATGAGACCAGTGTCTCTGCTCTCTGTTGTTCATGATAGATGGTAGGTCCTCTGTTATGAGACCAGTGTCTCTGCAGATGTTGTCCATTAATGTTTCAGGTGGTCTTTAGCCATGAGAGGGTAGCCACAGTATGACTGCTGGCAGCCAGCTAGAGATGCCTGAATCAATAACCAGTAAATCTCAACCTCCAGGCTGTGATCTTCTCACTGATCCTGGGCAGAGCCCTGTAGGTCTACAGGTGCTGGTTGGTCAGGTGTTGTGACCAATGGACTTTTTAATTAACCTCTCAGCTATTGTTAGTCTTTTTTTAATTAAATAATTCATAAACATCTAAGGCTTAGGATAACATTTTCTAGTGCCCCTAAAACCCCAACACTCTGGACAGACAACTTCCACTGTCCTCCTAGAGTGACTATCTCACACATCTAGCTTGCTCCAAATCCTCAATTAATTAACCTTCATTGGACTGTAAGCCAAGGCATTTCTTCCTCTGCCCTGTAGCTTTGACAGTCAGAGCAGTACCCATGGACTGCACTGCAGAGCATGTTGAGTCCTCTCCTCGCAGGCAACCTCCTTCAAGCCCACTTATCCTCAGCTTTATACATACAGTATATTCTCCAGGGCTCTTCTCTTCATTGGTCCTGTCAGGTCTCTATTTCCTCTTTACTGCTGTCTCTGGCTGTGTGTCTCAAATGGCACCCAATTCCCTTTATAGTAAACTACTTTTAGCCTGTAGCCCATAGGCTTAAGGATCTGGTCAAAAGTAGTGCATGATAAAGGGAATTGGGTGCCATTCGGTGAGGGATGAGGTCAGCAACATGACATGTAGTCAGTATTAGACTGAGGGATGAGGTCAGGTACATGACATGTAGTCAGTATTAGACTGAGGGATGAGGTCAGCAACATGACATGTAGTCAGTATTAGACTGAGGGATGAGGTCAGCAACATGACATGTAGTCAGTATTAGACTGATGGATGAGGTCAGGAACATGACATGTAGTCAGTATTAGACTGATGGATGAGGTCAGCAACATGACATGTAGTCAGTATTAGACTGAGGGATGAGGTCAGCAACATGACATGTAGTCAGTATTAGACTGAGGGATGAGGTCAGCAACATGACATGTAGTCAGTATTAGACTGAGGGATGAGGCCAGTAACATGACATGTAGTCAGTATTAGACTGAGGGATGAGGCCAGTAACATGACATGTAGTCAGTATTAGACTGAGGGATGAGGTCAGCAACATGACATGTAGTCAGTATTAGACTGATGGATGAGGCCAGTAACATGACATGTAGTCAGTATTAGACTGAGGGATGAGGTCAGCAACATGACATGTAGTCAGTATTAGACTGAGGGATGAGGCCAGTAACATGACATGTAGTCAGTATTAGACTGAGGGATGAGGCCAGTAACATGACATGTAGTCAGTATTAGACTGAGGGATGAGGTCAGCAACATGACATGTAGTCAGTATTAGACTGAGGGATGAGGCCAGTAACATGACATGTAGTCAGTATTAGACTGATGGATGAGGTCAGCAACATGACATGTAGTCAGTATTAGACTGATGGATGAGGCCAGTAACATGACATGTAGTCAGTATTAGACTGATGGATGAGGTCAGTAACATGACATGTAGTCAGTATTAGACTGATGGATGAGGCCAGTAACATGACATGTAGTCAGTATTAGACTGAGGGATGAGGTCAGGAACATGACATGTAGTCAGTATTAGACTGATGGATGAGGTCAGCAACATAACATGTAGTCAGTATTAGACTGATGGATGAGGTCAGCAACATGACATGTAGTCAGTATTAGACTGAGGGATGAGGTCAGGAACATGACATGTAGTCAGTATTAGACTGATGGATGAGGTCAGCAACATGACATGTAGTCAGTATTAGACTGATGGATGAGGCCAGTAACATGACATGTAGTCAGTATTAGACTGAGGGATGAGGTCAGCAACATGACATGTAGTCAGTATTAGACTGAGGGATGAGGTCAGCAACATGACATGTAGTCAGTATTAGACTGATGGATGAGGTCAGCAACATGACATGTAGTCAGTATTAGACTGATGGATGAGGTCAGCAACATGACATGTAGTCAGTATTAGACTGATGGATGAGGTCAGCAACATGACATGTAGTCAGTATTAGACTGAGGGATGAGGTCAGCAACATGACATGTAGTCAGTATTAGACTGATGGATGAGGCCAGTAACATGACATGTAGTCAGTATTAGACTGAGGGATGAGGTCAGGAACATGACATGTAGTCAGTATTAGACTGAGGGATGAGGTCAGGTACATGACATGTAGTCAGTATTAGACTGAGGGATGAGGTCAGCAACATGACATGTAGTCAGTATTAGACTGATGGATGAGGTCAGGAACATGACATGTAGTCAGTATTAGACTGAGGGATGAGGTCAGGTACATGACATGTAGTCAGTATTAGACTGAGGGATGAGGTCAGCAACATGACATGTAGTCAGTATTAGACTGATGGATGAGGTCAGGAACATGACATGTAGTCAGTATTAGACTGATGGATGAGGTCAGGAACATGACATGTAGTCAGTATTAGACTGATGGATGAGGCCAGTAACATGACATGTAGTCAGTATTAGACTGATGGATGAGGCCAGTAACATGACATGTAGTCAGTATTAGACTGAGGGATGAGGTCAGGTACATGACATGTAGTCAGTATTAGACTGAGGGATGAGGTCAGCAACATGACATGTAGTCAGTATTAGACTGAGGGATGAGGTCAGGAACATGACATGTAGTCAGTATTAGACTGAGGGATGAGGTCAGGAACATGACATGTAGTCAGTATTAGACTGATGGATGAGGTCAGGAACATGACATGTAGTCAGTATTAGACTGAGGGATGAGGCCAGACACAGAGGTCAGGCTGAAGGAGGAGGATTCAGTCTGACAGAGGCCTGAAGTCATGGTATGCATCCCAAATGGCAACCTATGGGCCTTGGTCAAAAGTAGTGCACTATAAAGGGAATAGGGTGCCATTTGAGAAGCAGACCATGATGATGGATGAGTGTGTCTTAACCCTTATAACACAGCTACAATATCACTGTCGTATTCAGACCCCTTGACTTTTTCCACATTTTATTAGGTTACAGCCTTATTCTAAAATGCATAAAATAGTTTTTTCCCGTCAACAATCTATTCACAATATCCCATAATGATAAAGCAAAAATAGTTTTTTAGAAATGTTTGCTAATTTATTCAAAATAAACTGAAATATCACATTTACATAAGTATTCAGAACCTTTACTCAGTACCTTGTTAGGCACCTTTGGCAGCGATTACAGACTCAAGTCTTGGCACACCTGTATTTGGGGAGTTTCTCCAATTCTTCTCTGCAGATCCTCTCAAGCTCTGTCAGGTTGGATGGGGAGCGTCGCTGCACAGCTATTTTCAGGTCTCTCCAGAGATGTTAGATCGGGTTCAAGTCCGGTCTCTGGCTGGGCCACTCAAGGAAATTCAGAGACTCATGCGTTGTCTTGGTTTTGTGCTTAGGGTCGTTGTATTGTTGGGAAGTGAAACTTTGCACAAGTCTGAGGTCCTGAGCGCTCTGGAGTAGGTTTTCATGAAGGATCTCTCTGTACTTTGCTCTGTTCATCTTTGCCTCGATCCTGACTAGTCTCCCAGTCACTGCAGCTGAAAACACAGCCACAGCATTATGCTGCCACCACCATGCTTCACCATAGGGATGGTGCCAGGTTTCCTCCAGACGTGACTCTTGACATTCAGGCCAAAGAGTTGAATCTTGGTTTGATCAGACCAGAGAATCTTGTTTCTCATGGTCTGAGAGTCTTTAGGTACCTTTTGGCAAACTCCAAGCGGAGTCATGTGCCTTTTACTGAGGAGTGGCTTCCGTCTGGCCACTCTACCATAAAGGCCTGATTGGTGGAGTACTGCAAAGATGCTTGTCCTTCTGGAAGGTTCTGTGCCTCGACACAATCCTGCCTTTGAGCTCTACGGACAATTTGTCTGACTTCATGGCTTGGTTTTTGCTCTGACATGTACTGTCAACTGTGAGTATTTGTTTTCGTAAACAATAAATATTATTGTATATATGTTTTGTTATTTTAGAGTAGCTGAGTGTATTTTCCTTATTTTAGACAGATTTAATACATTTTAGTATTGTCTTGTAATTTCTTGGGCAGATGTCTTTGAAGTGTGGTATAACACTGCCCCCTGCTGTCTACTCTCCATAAAACCCCTACAGCCATGAGAGAATGTATGATATATCGGTCTAAATTAACCAACAGGTTGACAGAGGGGGCAGCTCCTTCGAGACAGGGGAACAACTGCAGACCCCCCCCCCCCCCCCGTCAAAAATGCCACGCTATCAATGACAGGGATTTTGGCCATGCTAGGAATGTACCATGACCATTGGAATCAGGATGAATTTGGTTTGTGGGAACTGCTCTATTGTGCTCCACAGACTGCCAGCCTTGTATCAAGTTGATGCCCCGCTAGTCCTGTCTGTCTCTAAACCACGCTGGTATTCCATTCCCCGCCAGTCCTGTCTGAGGTATTTCCAGTGTCCATCCATCATCAGCTGTGGCTAACATTCCAGGTTAGGAGAGATTCACACTCCTCTTTACACCGGCCAAACTCGGACAACGCTGGGCCAATTGTGCACCGCCCTATGGGACTGGATTCGAACCAGGTTGTCTGTAGTGACGCCTCTAGCACTGAGATGCAGTATTTTAGACCGCTGCGCCACTTGGGATATGTTGTTTTAAATATATATCTGTCAAGAGTGATAATGAATCCTTGAATGAAAAAATGGTTGATACAAAAATGTCCCATATTCTTTGACATTGAAAAGCAATATTAGAATAGTTGAAATAACTCAGTTGGTAGAAAATGGCATTTGCAATGCCAGGGTTTTTGGGTTCGTTTTCCACGGGGGACCAGTACGAACAAATATGAAAATGTATGCACTCACTACATTAAATCACTCTGGATAAGAGCATCTGCTAAATGACAAAAAATGTAAATTGAATCGTATTATAATTCACCTACCACACTCAACCTTAACTCACAAAGTAATTCACTTAACTGTAAATGTAACTGTATACAGCCAATTTAACCATGCAAAATATTCACTTACCTGTTAATTTAACCAGACTGTATATTAAGTAAACTATTATTACCCTCACTTATATCATACTCACTTTTAGCTATTTAAGTATTTATCTGCAATCGACCTGTATAGTATAGTTAACCATGCAAATACTCCTTATTTATCTATATCAACTTGCAATATTTGTATACGTTTTTTTCTTCACCTAACACTCTGTAACAATGTATAGTGTACATATTCAGCCATTGACACATACTATGCAATGTATTTTTACAGCTTTTTGGCAATCCAGACTTATTGTATTTCTATACTTTTTCATACTGCCGCTCTATGTATCATGTATCGTGTATCTGTCTTTTGTGAATTTTCGTTCTGGCATTTTGCACCTGCCCTGTGTTTTTTCGTAGCTGCTTGATGAAGAAATATCTATCTATCTATCTATCTATCTATCTATCTATCTATCTATCTGTCTGTCTGTCTGTCTGTCTGTCTGTCTGTCTGTCTGTCTGTCTGTCTGTCTGTCTGTCTGTCTGTCTGTCTGTCTGTCTGTCTGTCTGTCTGTCTGTCTGTCTGTCTGTATGTATGTATGTATGTATGTATGTATGTATGTATGTATGTATGTATGTATGTATGTATGTCTGTCTGTCTGTCTGTCTGTCTGTCTGTCTGTCTGTCTGTCTGTCTGTCTGTCTGTCTGTCTGTCTGTCTGTCTGTCTGTCTGTCTGTCTATCTATCTATCTATCTATCTATAAACCAGCCATAACAAAAAAGTGTTATTGGAGGGCCAGTAGGAGGCACTCTTTCCTCTGGTCTAAATAAATATCCCAACGCCCCAGGGCAGTGATTGGCTCCTTCATCCCCCCTCCCTCTCCCCTGTAACTCTTCCCCAGGTTGATGCTGTAACTTACCTGGTAAAATAAGGGTTAAATAACAGCAAAGCATATATATGTATACAGACATACTGTGAACCAATCAGCCATTCTGTTGATGAGACATTTAGACAGATTGTTGTCCCATTGGGCGGTTATTTCATTACAGATCAAACAGTTGAGCTATGAGCAGCCAGGTCAGGATGTGGTGTCAACCCTCATCTGTCTGGGAAGACTGAATTCTGAACACACTCATTATCACTCTCTGACTCTCTGGTGAACGTCCTACTGTTCGATCGAGAGAGAGCGAGAGAGAGAGAGAGAGAGAGAGAGAGAGAGAGAGAGAGAGCTCCTTATGAAAGAATGTATGCTATGTTCACCAGCTTTGCCTGGCCGTCTCACATTTCAAGGAAAGGAGAGGGAGAGAGGAAAGGTGGTGGGTATGACAGCCATGGTGTATAGTGCACTTCCACCACTGTGCTGATGGTGTTGGGTGGGTTGGTCCATTTTAGCCAGAGGTAATCCTCCAGGATCTGCCCCTAAGCCCCCCTAAGGCAGTATTAACCCCAGCTGGAATGCACTCTCTCTGGGGACAGCTGGGTGGGATGGGGGTTCCCACAAATTGAATTTAGAGAGGAGCAGAAAGGAGGGTGAGAGGGAGAGGAGGAGTCAACACAGGGAGATGGAGAAAACAGATGCCCTTCACTCTCACATGCCTCACCCTGATCTTAACCCCCCCCTTACTCCTGAACAGCAGCCCAACCCCCTCCTCCCTCCCCCTTCCACCCCCATCCCTGGACTCTGTAATGTGTGTACACTGACCTGTAGCACCTGTGCTCTACCCTCTCTCCCCTGACTACTGAGGAAGCCCCGGCTAGCTTGTTTATTCTGCTAATGCAGGGATCTATGGCACTAGGATCTGATAATTCAGCTTTTATTATTGCTGTTGATATGATGGTTGGTCTATTCAGTCCAGGTGTGGTTGCATCCTGTTTTGCAGTGGGCCACAGTGAATTGTGTGTATCTGTTTGTGTGTTTGCGTGTGTTAGTGATGCGCGGGTTGACTAATAACATGCAATTCCAGCGGTTATATACCATGGCGGCGGGTTTAGTGTGATCATGAAATATTGTGTGGATGAAAGGCGGCTATGTGGCGGGCGGGTTAAATAAACAGAAAACAATACCTTAAAAAATGCATGTATAATTTTTGTACAATTTATATCTATAGGCTACATTGAGGTTTTTCTTTAATTATTTGATCATTGAATATGAAAGGGGTCGATCCAAGGAGGCAAAAATGACAATGTCGGAGTTTAATTCAATAAGAAAAAAGCTGCGAAATGGAGAATTGAGAATAAAGAGAAGGGAGGGACAGAAAAGTTATGTTTAGGAAAGATTTGGTGAAGTGGTAAAAACAAATGATAGGCCTACACCATATGTTGGCTACATTATTCCTCGGGAACAAGAGTGGAGAAATTTTGATCTTGAGCGAATGTGAATGCGTAGCTAGGCCTCTGCAGACAGTATCTATCTTTACCAGCATCATAAAAGCTGATCGTTTTTCAACCACGTAAAATATGCATCCGAGCCGAACTGAAATCTCAATCAGAAACATGTTGGGTCGTTTTCACAGCTTTCTATTTCCTTACAACCGGTCAAACTGATGTCGTTTGGACATTTTGCACAGATAATCTTTCCCCCCGTTTTTGTTAGTGGATTTTCTCCCCTAAGAGATCACAGAGAAAACTTTACAACGTCAACTAGATTGAAGCATTCATTCTATCGATGTATGACATTGTTCTGGAAAGCAAGGTTAGTCTTCTAGGGCAACATATAATGACATAAGATAATCTGCATTTATCTAATTATAGACAAGCTGACTAACAAATAGACTACCAAAATTATAGGCAGAAACATATCTAAATCAGGCAAAAAAAAAACGGCACCTCCTGTCATAAAATCGTTACGCCGTCTCTGACAGCGCATTGTCTTTATTAGCGGGTTAGGTCTAGTGCTGGCCTCAGATTTGAAGTTTATCACATTATAGTCGGGCGGTTGCTAACAGTTATTAGAAATTGCAGACGGTTGCAGGTAAAAATAAAAAAACTGCTGACCAGCGCACGGCTAGCGTGTGTGCGTGTGTGTGAGTGTGAGAGATTCTGCATGGAAGCATTGGTCCTCTGTCTCAGGCCGTCAGAATGAGGAATAGCAAACAGCTGGACAGTGGAGAGAGGAGAACCTCGGATGAAAGAGGTGTCACCCACCAGGTCATTCAGCTGTTACTACTGCTGCATGGTGGAGAAGAGAAGGAGGAGGAGAGGAGGAGGAGGAGGAGGAGGAGGAGGAGGAGGAGGAGGAGGAGGAGGAGAAGGAGAGACAGAGGAAGAGGATGAAGATTAGGAGGAGGAGAGGGAAGAGTCATTTCCCATCGCTGCAGGTGTCTAATGTTATGGGCCACAAGACCTTTCTGCATGATCAATTTTAATTGTTGAAAAACAACTTTCACACTGACTGACTGAAAATACTTTTGTCCACTGGAGGTCTGGTGCCCAAAACAATAAACCAAAGAGAGAGTGAAGAATGCCTTTGATGTGAATTTATGACGATGACAAATCTGCATATAATCTGCCCTAATCGTGCATGCCTTTGCTCCTGGTTAAGATAAAAGCATCTCTCTTCTCCCTACATTCCCAGCGATGACAGGTGATGTCACCAGAGGAGTGGGAAAGTGTCAGGTCCGAGGGCCCACAGCTTCTGGTTCCCCTGACTAGCTTTGAAGTGTGCTACCGGCTGCCATGACACACCGTGACACACCCCACCCCACCCTACCCCATACTCCCATGAGGAACAAGAGAAGACCCTGGTTGTGTACCAAATGGCACCTTATTCCCTATATAGGGCACTACTTTTGACCAGGGCTCACATACACTAATTTCACCCCATAGGGCTCTGGTAAAAAGCAATGGACTACATAAGGAATAGGATGCCATTTGAGATGCAACCCCTCACCACTGATACCTGGCCCTACCACCTCAGTTTGATGTGTAGTACATAACTCATAAATATGTAGAGGTATCCCTAGTGCAGAATGGGATACAGCAGAGACTCATAAATATGTAGAGGTATCCCTAGTGCAGAATGGGATACAGCAGAGACTCATACATATGTAGAGGTATCCCTAGTGCAGAATGGGATACAGCAGAGACTCATAAATATGTAGAGGTATCCCTAGTGCAGAATGGGATACAGCAGAGACTCATAAATATGTAGAGGTATCCCTAGTACAGAATGGGATACAGCAGAGACTCATAAATATGTAGAGGTATCCCTAGTGCAGAATGGGATACAGCAGAGACTCATAAATATGTAGAGGTATCCCTAGTGCAGAATGGAATACAGCAGAGACTCATAAATATGTAGAAGTATCCCTAGTACAGAATGGGATACAGCAGAGACTCATAAATATGTAGAGGTATCCCTAGTGCAGAATGGGATACAGCAGAGACTCATAAATATGTAGAGGTATCCCTAGTGCAGAATGGGATACAGCAGAGTGCAGAATGGGATACAGCAGAGACTCATAAATATGTAGAGGTATCACTAGTGCAGAATGGGATACAGCAGAGACTCATAAATATGTAGAAGTATCCCTAGTGCAGAATGGGATACAGCAGAGACTCAGAAATATGTAGAGGTATCCCTGGTGCAGAATGGGATACAGCAGAGACTCATAAATATGTAGAGGTATCCCTAGTGCAGAATGGGATACAGCAGAGACTCATAAATATGTAGAAGTATCCCTAGTGCAGAATGGGATACAGCAGAGACTCATAAATATGTAGAAGTATCCCTAGTGCAGAATGGGATACAGCAGAGACTCATAAATATGTAGAGGTATCCCTAGTGCAGAATGGGATACAGCAGAGACTCATAAATATGTAGAGGTATCACTAGTGCAGAATGGGATACAGCAGAGACTCATAAATATGTAGAGGTATCCCTAGTGCAGAATGGGATACAGCAGAGACTCATAAATATGTAGAGGTATCCCTAGTGCAGAATGGGATACAGCAGAGACTCATAAATATGTAGAGGTATCCCTAGTGCAGAATGGGATACAGCAGAGACTCATAAATATGTAGAGGTATCCCTAGTGCAGCATAGGCTTAGGTGGTGGTGATAGATCCTGGTTGGTAGATAGCAACATCTGTTGGAAGTGGTACAGACTTGTAGTAAGACGGTTGTAGGACCTCCATGCAACGTTAGATGTAGGCAGCAGGGGGAGCTGTTTCCTAGAAGATGAAGAGTGAACACCAGGGTTTTATCTGTTCCTTCCTGCTGCACCCAGCTGCTAGACAACAACAGTGTTTATTTGTCCAAGAGCTTCTCTGTATAGCCCTTCCTTCCTCCCAGAACTCTCTGAGGTGTATTCTGAATGTTTGTGTTGGATTACATATTTTACCTAGATATAGGGCCTATGCCCTTTTGGTCATATGGATAAATTGTTTTCTTTATTTTATAAGCATCTATAAAATATATAGGTTGCATATTTTTGTGTTCAAAATAAGGCACAGTATTACTGAAATCTTCAGGTACACTTTTGACATTACACTCCCATGACGATTCTGACAAATACCTCTACATATTTCCCCTAATGACACCCTATTCCCTACAAAGTGCACTACTTTTGACCAAAGCTCTATGGGAAATAGGGTCTCATTTAGGAGACAAGCAATTTTACAGAAATCTACAGGTAAGTTTATGTCATGACACTCCCACGACGATTGATTCTGACAAATACCTCACATACTGTACACTCCAGCCATAAATAATTTAAATCCCTCAGTAAATCAGAGTTCATCCCTCATCGTGGCTTCCCTCCTCTAACAGGCAACACAGCAGTAAACCCTCCACAAGCAACCTGGTCTCAGAGCACTTTGTATTATTCTGTACGTAAATCCGAGAGACTCCATTTCGTATGATATGTTCTGTTTGGTATTGTACATAAGACAGATGGTTGCTTAAGGCAACAAACGAAAAGGATGGTGGTTAGGTGGGCTATTAACGCAAAAGTCTAGCAACCCAAAGATTGCGAGTTCAAATCTCATCACGGACAACTTTTGCATTTGAGCTAAGTAGCAACTTTTCAACTACTTACCACCCTCCTTTTGTTTTTTTTCTTAAGTAACCATTTGTCTTTTGTAACCATACCAAACGTAACATATCATACTAAATGGAGTGTCTCAGATTTACACACAGAATAATATAAAGTGCTTGTGGAGCACGTTATATTATTAAACCTTTTAGCTAATCCTTTCCCTAACCCTAACCTTAAACTTTTTAGCTAACCCTTCCCCTAACCCTAACCCTAACACTAACATTAACCCTTTAACCTAACTCCTAAACTTAACCCTAACCTTAACCCTAATCCCTAACTCCAACCGCTAGCCTAGCTAATATTAGCAAGCTAGCTAACGTTAGCCACCTAGGTAGAATTTGTAACATATCATACATTTACAGAATTCATAACATATTGTACGTTTTGCAAATTCATAACATTTAATACTAATTGTAATTTGTAACATATCATACGAAATGGGTGATGGACATCCACAAATTACAACATACCATACGAAACGTAACATACCATACTAAACGAGGGTCTCTGATATACATACAGAATAATATGAAATGCTCTGAGACCAGGTTGCCACAAGACACCCAGTGGAGAAAGTTATCTTCAGTGACCCCGAGGACACACACACACTCACAGAGAGACTACAGCTTCCCGCCCACCACAGTGGACCCCAGACACCTCAGACAGCCCAAACCAACAGAGCATAGCTGCTGTCTGGCTGTAGGCCTACTGCAGTCAGCCTGATCACCTGCAGCTTACTCACTGCACTTTGTTACTAAGACAAACATTACTTTTCAATATAAACTCTATCACTCATTAATGACATTCCTTTGTGACATGTAATCTATTGTAATAGCGGTACAACGTAAAAACACAATGAGAAGGTAGTCTAGTATTATTTAAATGTTGTAGGCTAATCTGTTATATCAATGAGGCTTATTTACTGGCACCTGCAACACTGCATGATCTTTAAGACTTGTTCTTCTTTATCAAGTGCAATCATGTAGAGATTGAAATAGAACATCACCTTATAGCCACACGTATTTATAAACACTGTTGCTATGTCTACCATCCCTCTATACCGCATAGGCTACATTTTTGATTGTACCGCTCCTGCTCTCTCCTCGTAGCTATTTTTAGCCCATTCGTCATACCGCTTTTAGACACTGAGCATTCCTATTCGCTTCAATTTTAAAACACAGCGCTCGCCTGACCCGAAGCCCTCTATCTGCCTTCGAGCAGAGTACCTAATTCCCTTTACCGTTGCCAAATTGATCCAACCGAGTTTCTTCTCAACTCAACGTGGTGTTGTTGTACAGAAGGTAAGATAGTGTCAAATCTTTGCAATGAGATAAAATAGTGCATCAGGTTGGTACAGTAGCAAACATTATCATGTTTTTCGTAGTGAATTTACTCATTTGAATCGGAATGTGTTACTGTTATTTAGCCTATTACTGTCAACACTAGCTTGGTCTGAGCTTAATTGTATTTTATCACAGTTCAAAAGTGACTTCCATGTTTTCATTCACAGCCCACCTGTATTTTGCCACTTATGTAAGAGGCGGTTTATTACATGATACAAAACATTTTACTTAATAATAACCTAACTGTATTCATATTGCACATACTTCACATTAATCTGCATGACCATAAACTACCCGTTATTGTCACGCACATTGATTCTGTCTCCTAGCAGTACAACAGCCAGACTATAAATAGACCAATGCCCACATGTATGATCTCACCACCAGACGTGACTGAAGTAACAATGAGTTAGTTGCCTGCTACAGTATCGTCTCTGCTATTATCTCCACAGATAGATAGACAATGGTGTTAAGCAGCTGACTTAAAAAAGTGTGTGTTTAAATGCATTTTCATAAGGTTTATGTGTATGTTGCAGTGGAGGCTGCTGAGGGGAGGATGGCTCATAATAATGGCTGAAACGGAGCGTATGGAATGGCATCAAACACCTGGAAATCATGTGTTTGATACCATCCAATTAATTCTGCTCCAGTCATTACCACGAGCCCGTTCTCCCCAATTATGGTGCCACCCACCTCCTGTGGTGTGTGTGTGTGTGTGGCTGTGTGTGTGTTTGTGTGTGTGTGTGTGTGTGTGTGTTTGTGTGTGTGTGTGTGTGTGTGTGTGTGGCTATACAATACAAACTATCAGTATATCTGTATTAACCCTTATCTAGATTTTTCAACTTTTGTTTACAGGGATGGTTTATACCCTGATGAAGACAGCTTGTCTGTCGAAACGTTGGTTATTAGGTTATTAAATTATTGCATCTGAGCTCCTGGAGTGTGCGGTGTTCCTTTTCTTTTTCAAGTGTTCCACTCCGTTGGCCAGCACCTCGCCTAAACAGGTGTGCGTTTTTTTTGCCTCTCGGTTACAGGGACGGTCCATTCTCATCAGCATCATAATATCTGTATATCTCTTGTTCCACAGTCAGCTTCACCAGTCAAACAGCCAAAGAGAAAAGAGAGGACAACAGCAGAAACAAACATCACAGTTATAAACCCAAAACTCTCCTCCTGGCTTATCATCTACGATCGTTACGTCTCACAGACAAAGGTACGACCAACACATCCAGCTCGTGGTAAGTAATATCCCTCCCATTCACCCTACACAATACAAGTTATCTTAAAATACAAAAACAGGTTGCTAACATTGATTCCTTGCCATTTTAAAATACGTTTTCAGATTTCACACTATATCTAAGAGTCGACAGCCCAATCAAATATCAATCAGCATTGGCCGTAGAAGTGACATATGTGCACTTAGGGGTGTTGTGATGGAAGTGATGTTGGGGAAAGGGTGTATTTGACTGTCTTGTTGATCCCAGTGTTTGAGTTGCCTTGTTTTCTATGGTAACCTATTACAGACAAGTTGCTTGGTGGCTTTGATTTGATTTTTGAGGAAATTTCTGTTTTTATTAAGCTTTTGTCTCTGCCAATGTTCTGTCTTGAGGTGTGACATGTTGACAAAATCCAACTCTTATTTCGGCATGGTAATGAGAAAACACAGGAAGTGGGGGATTGCCAGTATACACTTGGCATTTTCAACTGTTACAAGAAAAAATGCTCATGTGTTTTGACATGAAAGCCCTTCTCAGACCACGTGCAAACCCTTCAGTCTTTTCCCCACCTCAGAATACTGACGATATTTTTACATCAGACTTGTTCTTGGCAGTGCGAGGGCTCACAGATGTCCACTCTGTGCTGTTCAGATGGCTTGAGGGGGCAGGTACCATCTGAGCCGTGTCATGGAGGGACCGAGTCATTTTAACAGTTCCATGTACTTACAGTAGCTTTGACACAGTGCTTACTAAATGGCACCCTTTTCCCTGTAAAGTGCACTGCATTTGAAAGAGCTGGTCACTATAAGGAATATGTTGCCATTTGGGATGCGAACCTTAGTGTCATGGTAGCAAAATGTTGATTAGATTAAAAAAATACATTAGATTAAATAAGAGGGAAGAAACACATTGACAGGTATTGTTCGTCCCTTCTAGATTCTGATCATGTACATCCGTAGAGGTGTGACCATATTGTTAGTCACTTCTAGATTCTGATCATGTACATCCGTAGAGGTGTGACCATATTGTTAGTCACTTCTAGATGCTGATCATGTACATCCATAGAGGTGTGACCATATTACTGAGTGGATTAGACAGTAATACAAAACAAGGCACAGTAGGAGCTGCTAGTCAACACACACTAACAAGACATTCATGTAGGAGCTGCTAGTCAACACACACTAACAAGACATTCATGTAGGAGCTGCTAGCCAACACACACTAACAAGACATTCATGTAGGAGCTGCTAGCCAACACACACTAACAAGACATTCATGTAGGAGCTGCTAGTCAACACACACTAACAAGACATTCATGTAGGAGCTGCTAGTCAACACACACTAACAAGACATTAATGTAGGAGCTGCTAGTCAACACACACTAACAAGACATTTTAAAATACGTTTTCAGATTTCACACTATATCTAAGAGTCGACAGCCCAATCAAATATCAATCAGCATTGGCCGTAGAAGTGACATATGTGCACTTAGGGGTGTTGTGATGGAAGTGATGTTGGGGAAAGGGTGTATTTGACTGTCTTGTTGATCCCAGTGTTTGAGTTGCCTTGTTTTCTATGGTAACCTATTACAGACAAGTTGCTTGGTGGCTTTGATTTGATTTTTGAGGACATTTCTGTTTTTATTAAGCTTTTGTCTCTGCCAATGTTCTGTCTTGAGGTGTGACATGTTGACAAAATCAGACAGTTACTATACCTCAGACAGTTACTATACATCAGACAGTCATTATACCTCAGACAGTTACTATACATCAGACAGTTACTATACATCAGACAGTTACTATACATCAGCCAGTCATTATACCTCAGACAGTTACTATACATCAGACAGTTACTATACATCAGACAGTCATTATACCTCAGACAGTTACTATACATCAGACAGTTACTATACCTCAGACAGTTACTATACATCAGACAGTCATTATACCTCAGACAGTTACTATACATCAGACAGTTACTATACATCAGACAGTCATTATACCTCAGACAGTTACTATACATCAGACAGTTACTATACCTCAGACAGTTACTATACATCAGACAGTCATTATACCTCAGACAGTTACTATACATCAGACAGTTACTATACATCAGACAGTACAGTTACTATACATCAGTTATCATTATACTGTATATTGTAGTACATTGTTTTCGTATGGGAATAGAGGTTAAAACAGAGGGCAATTGAAAGGCTTTTAGGCTGTGGTTGTTGTTATGTTTGATATCAAGATGAATCCTCAGCATGCCATTAGGTTACCAGGCAACACTGTGCTCTTCTGTCAAGTTGTGAGAAGATGAGTGTGTGTATCGAGTGGTGGAAGCAGGCGCAGGGAGGCTGGATGCGTTCGGTGGAGTAAACGTTTTAATTACTTACTCAGGACTTTGAACGGGCCCACAAACCGAGGGCCCAGTTTCCGGCAGGGCAGGCGGAGGGGGAGGTTTCGGGTCGAGAGCCAGACCCGGTCCCCCGTTGCGTACACCGGGGCCTCACTACGGTGGCGGTCGGCGCTCGCCTTATGCCGCCTCACGGCTCGTTGCAGGTGCACGTGGGCGGCATTCCATGTCTCCTCCAGCACTTAAACCACTCATCCACCGCAGGAGCCTTGATCTGGCTCGGGTGTCACGGTGCCAGAACCGGTTGGTAACCTAGGACGCATTGAAACGGAGTTAGGTTAGTGGAGGAGTGGCGGAGTGATTTCTGGGCCATCTCAGCCCAGGGAATGAACGCCGCCCACTCCCCCGGCCGGTCCTGGCAATACGACCTCAGAAACCTCCCCACATCCTGGTTCACTCTCTCCACCTGCCCGTTGCTCTCGGGGTGAAAACCTGAGGTAAGACTGACCGAGACCCCCAGATGTTCCATAAAAGCTTTCCACACCCTTGACGTGAATTGGGAACCCCGGTCAGGCACCCTGTAGTGCCGGAATACGTGGGTAAACAGGGCCTCCTCCGTTTGTAGAGCCGTCAGGAGACCGGGCAAAGGAAGGAGGCGACAGGACTTGGAAAACCGATCCACAACGACAAGGATCGTAGTTTTCCCCTGTGACGGCGGAAGGTCCGTCAACAAAGTCCACCGACAGATGTGACCATGGCTGCTGTGGAACGGGTAAAGGTTGTAATTTACCTCTGGGCAGGTGTCTGGGCGCCTTGTACTGCGCACACACCGAGCAGGAGGAAACATAGGCCCTCACGTCCTTGGCTAAAGTGGGCCACCAGTACTTTACATTCAGACAGCGCACTGTCCGGGCAATGCCAGGATGACCAGAGGAGAGTGAGGTGTGAGCCCACATGATCAGGCAGTCACGGACACCGGACGGAACGTACCTTAGCCCTGCGGGACACTGAGGGGGATTGGCCTCTGTACGCATGGCCCGCTCGATGTCCGTGTCCAACTCCCATCTGACCGGTGCCACTAGACAGGAGGCAGGAAGGATGGGAGTAGGATCGATGGGCCGCTCCTCTGTGGCATACACCCGGGACAGCGCGTCTGCCTTCACATTTTGTGAACCCGGTCTGTAGGATAGTGTGAAATCGAACCGGGTGAAAAACATGGCCCACCTTGCCTGGCGAGGATTCTGTCTCCTCGCCGCCCGGATGTACTCCAGATTGCGGTGGTCGGTCCAGATGAGAAATGGAAATACGATACCCCAAAAAGGAGACGGATTGTTGAAAGAACAGACACTTCTCTGCCTTGACATACAGGTCATGCTTCAACAGTCGACCAAGCACTCTGCGTACCAGGGACACATGCTCAGCGCGTGTAGCGGAGTATACCAGTATGTCATCGATATACACCACTACACCCTGCCCGAGTAGGTCCCTGAAGATCTCGTCTACAAAGGATTGAAAGACTGCTGGAGCATTTTTCAACCCGTATGGCATGACGAGGTATTCATAGTGCCCTGAGGTGGTACTAAATGCTGTCTTCCACTCGTCCCCCCTTCGGATACGCACCAGATTGTAAGCGCTCCTGAGATCTAGTTTTGTGAAAAACCGCGACCCGTGTATTGACTCGATTGCACTGGCTATGAGGGGCAGCGGGTAGCTGAACCCCACAGTGATCTGATTTATCCCTCGATAGTCAATACACGGGCGCAGTCCACCCTCCTTCTTTTTCACAAAAAAGAAACTCGAGGAGGCAGGTGAAGTGGAGGGCCAAATCTATCCCTGCCTCAGTGATTCGGAGACATATGTCTCCATAGCCTTCGTCTCCGCCTGTGACAACGGATACATATGACTCCTCGGAAGTGCTGCGTCTACCAGGAGATTTATCGCACAATCCCCTCGTCGATGAGGTGGTAATTGAGTCGCCTTCCTCTTACAGAAGGCGAGAGCCAAATCGGCATACTCTGAGGGAATGGCACGGTGGGTGCCTGGTCTGAACCCTCCACCGTAGTCGCACCCACGGAAACACCCACACACCTCCCCGAGCACCCTCGGGACCACCCCTCCAGAGCCCTCCGTTGCCATGAAATTTTGGGGTCGTGACAGGCCAACCAGGGAATGCCCAACACCACAGGAAACGCAGGAGAATCAATCAGATACAGCTCAATTCTCTCCTCATGACCCCCCTGCGTCACCATACTTAGTGGTGCTGTGACCTCCCTAATCAGCCCTGACCCCAAAGGACGACTATCTAAGGCATGCACAGGGAAGGGGACATTTAGAGACACAATAGGGATCCCTAACTTCTGGGCAAATGCCTGGTCTATAAAGTTACCAGCTGCGCCTGAATCAACTAGCGCCCAATGCTGGAAATGCGGGGAACACTCAGGAAACACGACAAACAAAAACATATGTACAACAGAGAGCTCTGGGTGAGTCTGGTGCTGACTCACCTGGGAAGGCCCGACAGTGCTCTGCCTGCCACCTCGACTCCCGGGGGGACCTGTCCAGCACCGACCAGCCGTGTGTCCTCGGCGGCCACAGCTGGTGCAGGAAACGACCCCCCCTCTGGCCTCCCTGAGCGCAGCACCTCTCAGCTCCCTAGGTGTTGGAGCGGGGAGGCTGGAAGGTGGGGTTGACGGACCCTGATCGGGACGCCCTTGGGTGGCCAGCAGGTTATCCAGTCTGATGGACATGTCCACCAGCTGGTCTAGGGTGAGGGTAGCATCCCTGCCGGCCAGCTCCCGACGGACGTCCTCCCGGAGACTACACCGGTAATGGTCGATCAGGGCCCTGTCATTCCACCCTGCGCTTGCAGCCAGGGTCCGGAAGTCCAGAGAAAAATCCTGGGCGCTCCTCGTCCCCTGCCGCAGATGAAACAAGCGTTCACCCGCCATCTCCCCTCAGGCGGATGATCGAACACCGCCCGAAACCGGCGAGTGAACTCCCCCTAGTGGTCCAACGCTGCATCCTCCTCGAACCAGATGGCGTTGGCCCACTCCAGGGCTTTTCCATCCAGGCAGGAGACGAGGGCCGACACTCTCTCACGTCCCGAGGGAGCCGGGTGAACGGTCTCCAGGTAAAGCTCCAGCTGGAGCAGGAAACCCTGGCAACCGGTTGCTCCACCATCGTACGCCCTCGGGAGTGAGAGCCGAATCCCACTGGGACCAGGGACAGGAGGAGCACTCAACGGAGCTGGTGGAGGAACTGGTGGAGGTGTGGGTGGTCCCACCTGTCCCCAACGCTCCATCGTCACCAGCACTCGATCCATGGCTGTACCCAGACGCTGCAGCATGTCCTCGTGTTGTTGTACACGCTCCTCCACTTGGGCAGGAGCGCTGGGCTCACCTGCTGCTTCCATATGTTCAGGGTCGGTGATTCTGTGAGAAGATGAGTGTAGCGAGTGGTGGAAGCAGGCGCAGGGAGGCTGGATGCGTTCGGTGGAGTAAACGTTTTAATTACTTTCCAACGAGACAAAACAAGGAAGAACACGTCACACACAGAGTACTTCCCACACAAAACAATCACCGGCAAAAACCAGGGGGGAGCAGAGGGAATTAAACAAACATAAAATGTGTGAAATGGGAACCTGGTGTGAATGGAACGGGACAAACAAAACTGTAATGATCGGTGGTGGCTAGTACTCGGGTGACGTCGACCTTCTTCGGCCGCCCGCCCCAGGGGAGGGAGCAACTTCGGCCGAAGTCGTGACACAAGTGCTTCATGTATTTTTTATGTCAGCATCCCCCCTATCTTGGTACAGTATAATGTCTGAGGGATGTCAGCCTCCCCCCTATCTTGGTACAGTATAATGTCTGAGGGATGTCAGCCTCCCCCCTATCTTGGTACAGTATAACGTCTGAGGGATGTCAGCCTCCCCCCTATCTTGGTACAGTATAACGTCTGAGGGATAATAGAGGAAAGGAATGGCTGTAGTTTTCAGATCATGAAAAATGCAGCTCAGTGTGTTGTCATGAATAGGAACACCAGAGACGTGTGGCGTGGAGCGCTGGAGTCTATCTCAGTGTGTTGTCATGAATAGGAACACCAGAGTCATGTTCACCTTTAGTTATTCTGCTGTTCTTGGCTGGCGCACTGGAAGGGAGAGAGCTGCAGACACTGTACAGAGCATCTGTGGATGCGTCACAAATGGGACCCTATTCCTTATATAGTGCACTGCTTTTGACCCCACTCTGTGGGGAATAGGGTGCCATTTGTGACGCCG
Organism: Thymallus thymallus; assembly: GCA_023634145.1. NCBI lineage: Eukaryota > Metazoa > Chordata > Actinopteri > Salmoniformes > Salmonidae > Thymallus > Thymallus thymallus. The sequence continues at coordinate 30,690,338 of CM042415.1, read as the reverse complement.
TCAATCTCTACCTAACCCCTGGTGCCACTAAACCATTCTGTGACTTACATAAGCCTTTCTTCACTCCCACTGCTGCTAAGTGTTTTCTAGCGGCTAGACCGCTGACTCTCTCCTCAATATTCAGACATTTGAATACATGCTAGAGCCTGGGGTCAGGTGATCTACAGTACTGTTGGAGTGGATTTGAATCCGGCCCACTAACATAAAGTCTATCCTAACTTTCCTGTCATTCTGGCACTGTCTCTATCCAATAATTTTTTTTTTTACTGTATATAAAAATAAAATACATTAGCTATACTGTATGCCATACACACAATACAGTATCTAGGCTGTATCTCAAATGGCGCCCGATTCCCTATATAGTGCTGTGCTCTACTGATGTGGGATGCAACCTTAGAAAACACCTATTTCTGACACTGCAGTGTTGTTAGTGGAGAACATTCTACACAGTACTGTATGTAGGGTCATTCACCCCTCAGTGTTGTTAGTGGAGAACATTCTACACAGTACTGTATGTAGGGTCATGCACCCCTCAGTGTTGTTAGTGGAGAACATTCTACACAGTACTGTATGTAGGGTCATTCACCCCTCAGTGTTGTTAGTGGAGAACATTCTACACAGTACTGTATGTAGGGTCATTCACCCCTCAGTGTTGTTAGTGGAGAACATTCTACACAGTACTGTATGTAGGGTCATTCACCCCTCAGTGTTGTTAGTGGAGAACATTCTACACAGTACTGTATGTAGGGTCATTCACCCCTCAGTGTTGTTAGTGGAGAACATTCTACACAGTACTGTATGTAGGGTCATTCACCCCTCAGTGTTGTTAGTGGAGAACATTCTACACAGTACTGTATGTAGGGTCATTCACCCCTCAGTGTTGTTAGTGGAGAACATTCTACACAGTACTGTATGTAGGGTCATTCACCCCTCAGTGTTGTTAGTGGAGAACATTCTACACAGTACTGTATGTAGGGTCATTCACCCCTCAGTGTTGTTAGTGGAGAACATTCTACACAGTACTGTATGTAGGGTCATTCACCCCTCAGTGTTGTTAGTGGAGAACATTCTACACAGTACTGTATGTAGGGTCATTCACCCCTCAGTGTTGTTAGTGGAGAACATTCTACACAGTACTGTATGTAGGGTCATTCACCCCTCAGTGTTGTTAGTGGAGAACATTCTACACAGTACTGTATGTAGGGTCATTCACCCCTCAGTGTTGTTAGTGGAGAACATTCTACACAGTACTGTATGTAGGGTCATTCACCCCTCAGTGTTGTTAGTGGAGAACATTCTACACAGTACTGTATGTAGGGTCATTCACCCCTCAGTGTTGTTAGTGGAGAACATTCTACACAGTACTGTATGTAGGGTCATTCACCCCTCAGTGTTGTTAGTGGAGAACATTCTACACAGTACTGTATGTAGGGTCATTCACCCCTCAGTGTTGTTAGTGGAGAACATTCTACACAGTACTGTATGTAGGGTCATTCACCCCTCAGTGTTGTTAGTGGAGAACATTCTACACAGTACTGTATGTAGGGTCATTCACCCCTCAGTGTTGTTAGTGGATAACATTCTACACAGTACTGTATGTAGGGTCATTCACCCCTCAGTGTTGTTAGTGGAGAACATTCTACACAGTACTGTATGTAGGGTCATTCACCCCTCAGTGTTGTTAGTGGAGAACATTCTACACAGTACTGTATGTAGGGTCACTCACCCCTCAGTGTTGTTAGTGGAGAACATTCTACACAGTACTGTATGTAGGGTCATTCACCCCTCAGTGTTGTTAGTGGAGAACATTCTACACAGTACTGTATGTAGGGTCATTCACCCCTCAGTGTTGTTAGTGGAGAACATTCTACACAGTACTGTATGTAGGGTCACGCACCCCTCAGTGTTGTTAGTGGAGAACATTCTACACAGTACTGTATGTAGGGTCACGCACCCCTCAGTGTTGTTAGTGGAGAACATTCTACACAGTACTGTATGTAGGGTCATTCACCCCTCAGTGTTGTTAGTGGAGAACATTCTACACAGTACTGTATGTAGGGTCATTCACCCCTCAGTGTTGTTAGTGGAGAACATTCTACACAGTACTGTATGTAGGGTCATTCACCCCTCAGTGTTGTTAGTGGAGAACATTCTACACAGTACTGTATGTAGGGTCATTCACCCCTCAGTGTTGTTAGTGGAGAACATTCTACACAGTACTGTATGTAGGGTCATTCACCCCTCAGTGTTGTTAGTGGAGAACATTCTACACAGTACTGTATGTAGGGTCATTCACCCCTCAGTGTTGTTAGTGGAGAACATTCTACACAGTACTGTATGTAGGGTCATTCACCCCTCAGTGTTGTTAGTGGAGAACATTCTACACAGTACTGTATGTAGGGTCACGCACCCCTCAGTGTTGTTAGTGGAGAACATTCTACACAGTACTGTATGTAGGGTCACGCACCCCTCAGTGTTGTTAGTGGAGAACATTCTACACAGTACTGTATGTAGGGTCACTCACCCCTCAGTGTTGTTAGTGGAGAACATTCTACACAGTACTGTATGTAGGGTCACGCACCCCTCAGTGTTGTTAGTGGAGAACATTCTACACAGTACTGTATGTAGGGTCATTCACCCCTCAGTGTTGTTAGTGGAGAACATTCTACACAGTACTGTATGTAGGGTCATTCACCCCTCAGTGTTGTTAGTGGAGAACATTCTACACAGTACTGTATGTAGGGTCATTCACCCCTCAGTGTTGTTAGTGGATAACATTCTACACAGTACTGTATGTAGGGTCATTCACCCCTCAGTGTTGTTAGTGGAGAACATTCTACACAGTACTGTATGTAGGGTCATTCACCCCTCAGTGTTGTTAGTGGAGAACATTCTACACAGTACTGTATGTAGGGTCACGCACCCCTCAGTGTTGTTAGTGGAGAACATTCTACACAGTACTGTATGTAGGGTCACGCACCCCTCAGTGTTGTTAGTGGAGAACATTCTACACAGTACTGTATGTAGGGTCACTCACCCCTCAGTGTTGTTAGTGGAGAACATTCTACACAGTACTGTATGTAGGGTCACGCACCCCTCAGTGTTGTTAGTGGAGAACATTCTACACAGTACTGTATGTAGGGTCATTCACCCCTCAGTGTTGTTAGTGGAGAACATTCTACACAGTACTGTATGTAGGGTCATTCACCCCTCAGTGTTGTTAGTGGAGAACATTCTACACAGTACTGTATGTAGGGTCATTCACCCCTCAGTGTTGTTAGTGGAGAACATTCTACACAGTACTGTATGTAGGGTCATTCACCCCTCAGTGTTGTTAGTGGAGAACATTCTACACAGTACTGTATGTAGGGTCACTCACCCCTCAGTGTTGTTAGTGGAGAACATTCTACACAGTACTGTATGTAGGGTCACTCACCCCTCATTTCCAGTCATGTTCCTCACTCAACATCACCTGCAGCAGGGTCAGAGCAGTCCTTACAGACAGACCGCGACATTTCTGCTACAACAGCTTCACTTTTATAAATGAGTGGGCAGTGCTGTACTGCTGTATAGCCAAGTTAGAGGAATGTTGATACTCCCCATTGCACTTACCGGGGGAGTAGCTCCGCGCCACAGAGGGGCTCTCTCAGTCACTCAGGCAGGCTGCAGCTGAGAGGTGGGTTGGGGGACCTGGCTGGCTGGGGTTTTAGCCTGGGTTATGTTCCCTAGTACCCTATTCCCTAGGCCTGGTCAAAAGTAGTGTGCTATGTAGGGAATTGGGTGCCATTTGGGATGCAACCTGAGCCTCCCTCCATTTGTTTCCACTTCCTGTCCCAGTGCATGCTGGACCATGAATCATTCATGTTTCATCCTCTATGAATGAGAAATGGAAGAAATGTGTTTAAGTTTAGATTAATGCTGTTTGTTTTCTGTCTTGTTCTGTAATATATAAAAAAAGGAAAGTGTTTGTTTTGTTTGTTTAAACTTAAACTATAATTTGACTTGAACTTTATTTGATAAACAATGTCTGCTATGTCACTGCAGTTTCATATAGTTATTCTTAGCTTGGGTAATTTTTTGTGGATGGTTGGATTAGGGATGTGCACAGTTATTTGAATATCCGAACAGACGTCAGTATTAGAATAACATTGTGGCTACTACAAGTTAGCTAGTCTTGGCTGTTGCCAAGTTGCCTTGGCTACAATGTCTCTCTCCCTCTCCCTCCATCTGCTCCCATCTCACAAATACCGGCCCCTCCGCAGCTGCAGCAATAGAGAGCAAGCCTCTCTCCCTAGAGCAGCAGTGCTCAGATTTGATGTGTACATAAATGTGAGAAGTTAGTATATGTGACCAGGTGTTGAATGTACATGTGCCAAGGAGACAGCCACCTTACCTCAGGTCCAGGGCTAGCCCCGTCATGACTCCCACCTTACCTCAGGTCCAGGGCTAGCTCCGTCATGACTCCCACCTTACCTCAGGTCCAGGGCCAGCTCCGTCATGACTCCCACCTTACCTCAGGTCCAGGGCTAGCTCCGTCATGACTCCCACCTTACCTCAGGTCCAGGGCCAGCTCCGTCATGACTCCCACCTTACCTCAGGTCCAGGGCTAGCTCCGTCATGACTCCCACCTTACCTCAGGTCCAGGGCCAGCTCCGTCATGACTCCCACCTTACCTCAGGTCCAGGGCCAGCTCCGTCATGACTCCCACCTTACCTCAGGTCCAGGGCCAGCTCCGTCATGACTCCCACCTTACCTCAGGTCCAGGGCCAGCTCCGTCATGACCCACCTTACCTCAGGTCCAGGGCCAGCTCCGTCATGACCCACCTTACCTCAGGTCCAGGGCCAGCTCCGTCATGACTCCCATGGTCAGCAGATTATTCATGATGACAATATATAGTTGAAGTCGGAAGTTTACATACACTTAGGTTGAAGTAATTAAAACTCATTTTTCAACCACTACACAGATTTCATGTTAACAAACTATAGTTTTGGCAAGTCGGTTAGGACATCTACTTTGTGCATGGCACAAGTAATTATTCCAACAATTGTTTACAGACAGATTATTTCACTTATAATTCACTATATCACAATTCCAGTGGGTCAGAAGTTTACATACACTAAGTTGACTGTGCCTTTAAACAGCTTGGAAAATTCCAGAAAATGATGGCATGGCTTTAGAAGCTGCTGATAGACTAATTGAGTCATCATTTGAGTTCATCTGTACAAACAATAGTACACACGTATAAACATCATGGGACCACGCAGTCGTCTTACCGCTGGTCTGATGAAACACAAATAGAACGGTTTGGCCATAAAGACCATCATTATGTTTGGAGGAAAAAGGGGGGCTTGCAAGCCGAAGAACACCATCCCAACCGTGAAGCATCATGTTGTGGGGGTGCTTTGCTGCAGGAGGGACTGGTGCACTTCACAAAATAGATGGCATCATGAGGAAGGAAAATTATGTATATACAGTGGGGAGAACAAGTATTTGATACACTGCCGATTTTGCAGGTTTTCCCACCTACAAAGCATGTAGAAGTCTGTAATTTTTATCATAGGTACTCTTCAACTGTGAGTGACGGAATCTAAAACAAAAATCCAGAAAATCACATTGTAAGTAATTAATTTGCATTTTATTGCATGACATAAGTATTTGATACATCAGAAAAGCAGAACTTAATATTTGGTACAGAAACCTTTGTTTGCAATTACAGAGATCATACGTTTCCTGTAGTTCTTGACCAGGTTTGCACACACTGCAGCAGGGATTTTGGCCCACTCCTCCATACAGACCTTCTCCAGATCCTTCAGGTTTCGGGGCTGTCGCTGGGCAATACGGACTTTCAGCTCCCTCCAAAGATTTTCTATTAGGTTCAGGTCTGGAGACTGGCTAGGCCACTCCAGGACCTTGAGATGCTTCTTACGGAGCCACTCCTTAGTTGCCCTGGCTGTGTGTTTCGGGTCGTTGTCATGCTGGAAGACCCAGCCACGACCCATCTTCAATGCTCTTACTGAGGGAAGGAGGTTGTTGGCCAAGATCCCGCGATACATGGCCCCATCCATCCTCCCCTCAATACGGTGCAGTCGTCCTGTCCCCTTTGCAGAAAAGCATCCCCAAAGAATGATGTTTCCACCTCCATGCTTCACGGTTGGGATGGTGTTCTTGGGGTTGTACTCATCCTTCTTCTTCCTCCAAACACGGCGAGTGGAGTTTAGACCAATAAGCTCTATTTTTGTCTCATCAGACCACATGACCTACTCCCATTCCTCCTCTGGATCATCCAGATGGTCATTGTCAAACTTCAGACGGGCCTGGACATGCGCTGGCTTGAGCAGGGGGACCTTGCGTGCGCTGCAGGATTTTAATCCATGACAGCGTAGTGTGTTACTAATGGTTTTCTTTGAGACTGTGGTCCCAGCTCTCTTCAGGTCATTGACCAGGTCCTGCCATGTAGTTCTGGCCTGATCCCTCACCTTCCTCATGATCATTGATGCCCCACGAGGTGAGATCTTGCATGGTGCCCCAGACCGAGGGAGATTGACCGTCATCTTAAACTTCTTCCATTTTCTAATAATTGCGCCAACAGTTGTTGCCTTCTCACCAAGCTGCTTGCCTATTGTCCTGTAGCCCATCCCAGCCTTGTGCAGGTCTACAATTTTATCCCTGATGTCCTTACACAGCTCTCTGGTCTTGGCCATTGTGGAGAGGTTGGAGTCTGTTTGATTGAGTGTGTGGAGAGGTGTCTTTTATACAGGTAACGAGTTCAAACAGGTGCAGTTAATACAGGTAATGAGTGGAGAACAGGAGGGCTTCTTAAAGAAAAACTAACAGGTCTGTGAGAGCCGTAATTCTTACTGGTTGGTAGGTGATCAAATACTTATGTCATGCAATAAAATGCAAATTAATTATAAAAAAATCACACAATGTGATTTTCTGGATTTTCCGTCTCTCACAGTTGAAGTGTACATATGATAAAAATTACAGACCTCTACATGCTTTGTAAGTAGGAAAACCTGCAAAATCGGCAGTGTATAAATTACTTGTTCTCCCCACTGTATATATTGAAGCAACATCTCAAGACATCAGTCAGGAAGTTATAGCTTGGTTGCAAATGGGTCTCCCAAATGGACAATGACCCCAAGCATACTTCCAAAGTTGTGGCAAAATGGCTTAAGGACAACAAAGTCTAAAGTATTGGAGTGGCCATCATAAAGCCCTGACCTCAATCCTATAGAAAAAAAATGTGTGTGTGAGCAAGGAGGCCTACGAACCTGACTCAGTTACACCAGTTCTGTCAGGAGGAATGGGCCAAAATTCACCCAACTTATTTTGTGGGAAGCTTGTGGAAGGCTACCTGAAACATTTGACCCAAGTTAAACAATTTAAAGGCAATGCTACCAAATACTAATTGAGTGTATGTAAACTTCTGACCCACTGGGAATGTGATGAAAGAAAGAAAAGCTGAAATAAATAATTATTTCTACTATTTTTGGTGATCCTAACTGACCTAAGACAGGGAATTTTTACTAGGATTAAATGTCAGGAATTGTGAAAAACTGAGTTTAAAGGTATTTGGCTAAGGTGTATGTAAACTTCAGACTTCAACTGTAAATATGTACAAAAAAACTAACTCCAAAAAAGACCAATTAAAGAGGTTGACTAACACAAAGAAAGGCCTATGAGAGGCTTCTGGGCTCCTCTCTCTCCTTCTGGCCTCCTCTCTCTCCTTCTGGCCTCCTCTCTCTCCTTCTGGCCTCCCCTCTCTCCTTCTGGCCTCCTCTCTCTCCTTCTGGCCTCTTCTCTCTCCTTCTGGCCTCTTCTCTCTCCTTCTTGCCTCCTCTCTCTCCTTCTGGCCTCCTCTCTCTCCTTCTGGCTTCTTCTCTCTCCTTCTTGCCTCCTCTCTCTCCTTCTGGCCTCCTCTCTCTCATGCACTGACAACCATCTGACACATTCTGGCCTCCTCTCTCACCTGCACTGACAACCGTCTGACACCCTCTGGCCTCCTCTCTCCCTTCTGGCCTCCTCTCTCCCGCACTGACAACCATCTGACACCTTCTGGCCTCCTCTCTCTCCCGCACTGACAACCATCTGACACTTTCTGGCCTCCTCTCTCTCCTGCACTGACAACCATCTGACACCTTCTGGCCTCCTCTCTCTCCCGCACTGACAACCATCGTGACACCTTCTGGCCTCTCTCTTCTGCACTGACAACCATCTGACACCTTCTGGCCTCCTCTTTCTCCCGCACTGACAACCATCTGACACCTTCGTGTCTCCTCTCTCTCCCGCACTGACAACCATCTGACACCTTCTGGCCTCCTCTCTCTCCCGCACTGACAACCATCTGACACCTTCTGGCCTCTCCCTCCCGCACTGACAACCATCTTAATTGGCAGCACCTTCTGACCTCCTCTCTCTCCTGCACTGACAACCATCTTAATTGGCAGCACCTTCTGGCCTCCTCTTTCTCCCGCACTGACAACCATCTTAATTGGCAGCACCTGTGTGCAAATAAAGGCTTGCCTCAGAAGCTAGACCCTGTTGGTGCTGGCACCTGGGGATTGAATGTGGAAGTGTATCATAGTAGTGTGTTTGCCAGTAACACTAACCTTCCCCCAATATCATAACAAGGGCCTGTACAGATTCATAATGCCCTTGCCCCATATCCTCTTCTCACAGTTAGTCAGCCACTCCTGTCTGTAAAAACATCGAGCCCAAGTTGATGATGACTTGTATCTTCAGACTGATGTGATGCTGTCACTGAGACGTCTGCTGATCCTGATGGCAGAAACAGACCCTCAACAGACTTCACAGAGTCACGAGGTGTCACTACGTCCCATCTCGTCCCATCAGCCACTGGGGTGCCCTCCTTCCCCTGGGCCACGCTCCGTGTCCAAAGGGGACTTCTCTTTGTTGTTGTCTTTCATCTGACGGGGGTACCTGCCACCTCGTCTGACGCAGCCAGGCCCCATCCTGTGAATTATGGGGCCTGTGAGTTATGCCCCCCCCCCCACCTGGCGTGAAATGTGCAGAACAAACGGGCCTGGGGAATTACACAGGGATTGGACACACTGACTGACTGGCCCTGGAGATCCAAGGACATAAGAGTCCCCCCACAACCCCTCATAAAGACCCTCTGTCCAGATAGGTGTGAAAGAAGTTACCAGCCCATCTGTTTCCTCAATAAAATCCTCCTCCCTTTGAGGTGACAACCTGGGATCATACTCTGCTTTCTCTCCTTTAACTGGGTGTGTTCGGACTGTCTGATCTTCTCCACCAGGACGTTGACAGAATTGACCATTTCCCAGAAGCGGTGGAGAACCCAACGGGGAAGATCCATTGTGTTCACATTAAAGGCAGAGGAAAATGTCAATCAATCATGTAGGCTGGAGAGAGAGGGGAGAAATGTGTTTCTAGGCTTCTGAAGGTATTGGAAAGAAAAGCAGAAACAGAAAGAATGCGCTGCGTTTCGACATCAGTTAGCATCATCAGCAGGCAGAACAGAAACACGATAAGATGAAAAGCTCTTTTGATCTTTAGGGTTTTTACTCAGTTTCTGATTTCTCTTTTCTATTTTAAGAATGTTAAAGGTACACTGGTTTGTTCTGCCATGCCTTGTTTAGTACAGGGAACAGGGTCCAAATGTTTAATGACATCTTCTCTTTTTTCATCATGTTGTTCTGTGGCTCAACAGATGTTTTCACATGTTGCATGTGTTTTAGTCAGTACAGGCATAAAACTGAAAGTCTCCCATTCAGCTTCAACAGATCCCATAGCTCTGAGATGAAAGTAATGGTTTTTGTTGCTCCCAGTCTGTGGATGTTGGGGATATCAGTCTAAAGCTGGTTAGTCCCAGTGTTGTTAGGGATATCAGTCTAAAGCTGGTTAGTCCCAGTGTTGTTAGGGATATCAGTCTAAAGCTGGTTAGTCCCAGTGTTGTTAGGGATATCAGTCTAAAGCTGGTTAGTCCCAGTGTTGTTAGGGATATCATTCTAAAGCTGGTTAGTCCCAGTGTTGTTAGGGATATCAGTCTAAAGCTGGTTAGTCCCAGTGTTGTTAGGGATATCAGTCTAAAGCTGGTTAGTCCCAGTGTTGTTAGGGATATCAGTCTAAAGCTGGTTAGTCCCAGTGTTGTTGCTGGGGCTGGGTTGAAAAGTCAACATGGTTGTTACTGGATCTGAGATGAAAGGAGAGGTCAGCAACGTTGCAGCCGCTCCCAAACACAGCATGGGGGGTGTGTGTGTATGTGTGTGTGTGTGTGTTCGTGTGTGTGTGTCTGGTGTCTGTGTCTGTTTATCTGTGTTTATCTGTGTATGTGTGTATGTGTGTGTGTGTGTGCGTGCATATGTGTGTGTTGTCTTTACTGCAGGGTGTGCCATTTTTTGCAGGTTTGCAGGTTAGTAATGCATTGCTGTGTTGTGTTTGCAGTTCACAGCGTACCTCCAGGGGGCACTGTTGCAGAGGGATCCTTGGGTTTCTATCCAAGATGGACCTACAGTCCTTTTATTTTTTATTTGACTAGGCAAGTCCTACATATCGTCAGTTACCCTTAGTCCTGCTGTCTCAAGGGACAAACACACAAAAATAGATATTTTAGAATCAGTAGCTAGTAGCTAATAATATCGACATATATGCAGACACTGTGAATATAAAGTTTATAAAGAAGTACATAGGAGATGTTGTACTCACTGTGACTATTAAAACATACCCCAACCAGAAACCATGGATAGATGGGAGCATTCGTGCAAAACTGAAAGCGCAAACCACCTCATTTAACCAGGGCAAGAAGACTGGGAATATGGAAGAATACAAACAGTGCAGTTATTTCCTCCGTAATGCAATCAAGCAGGTTAAATGTTGGTATAGGGATGAAGTTGAGTCACAATTCAATGGCTCAGACACAAGATGCATGTGGCAGGGTCTACAGACAATCACGGATTATAAAATGAAAACCAGCCATGTCGCGGACACCGACGTCTTTCAGGCTGAACACATTCTTCGCTCGCTTTGAGGATAATACAGTGCGGCCCGCTACCAAGGACTGTGGGCTCTCCTTCTCAGTGGCTGACGTGAGTAATACATTTAAACAAGTTAACCCTCGCCAGGCTGCTGGCCCTGATGGTATCCCTAGCTGCGTCCTCAAGAGCATGCGCAGATCAGCTGGCTGTTGTGTTTACAAATATATTCAATCTCTCCCTATCCCTGTCTGTTGTCCCCGCATGCTTCAATATGACCACCATTGTCCCTGTACCTATGAAAGCAAAGTTAACTGAATTAAATGACTATCGCCCAGTAGCACTCACCTCCGTCATCATGAAGTGCTTTGAGAGACTAGTCAAGTATCATATTACCTCCACCTTACCTGCCACCCTAGACATCCTTCAATTTGCTTACCGCCCCAATAGATCCACAGATGATGCAATCGCCACCACAGTACACACTGCCCTATCCCATCTGGATAAGAGGCATACCTATGTAAGAATGCTGTTCATTGACTATAGCTCAGCATTCAACACCATAGTTCCCTCCAAGTTCATCATCAAGCTTGAGGCCTTGGGTCTGAACCCCGCCCTGTGCAACTGGATCCTGGACTTACTGACTGGTCTCCCCCAGGTGGTGAAGGTAGGAAACAACACCTCCTTCTCGCTGATCCTCAACACTGGGACCCCACAAGGGTGCATACTCAGCCCATTCCTGTACTCCCTGTTCACCCATGAGTTTCTAGACAACACAACAGTAGTAGGCTTGATTACCAACAACGATGAGACAGCCTACAGGGAGGAGGTGAGGGCTCTGGGAGTGTGGTGCCAGGAAAATAACCTCTCACTCAACGTCAGCAAAACTAAGGAGATGATTGTGGACTTCAGGAAACAGCAGAAGGTGCAACCCCCGATCCACATCGATGGGACCACAGTGAAAAAGGTGGAAAGCTTCAAGTTCCTCTGTGTACACATCACTGACAAACTGAAATGGTCCACCTACACAGACAGTGTGGTGATGAAGGCTCAACAGCCCCTCTTCAACCTCAGGAGGCTAAAGAAATGTTGCTTATCACCCAAAACCCTCACTAACTTCTACAGATGCACAATTGAGAGCATCCTGTCGGGCTGCATCACTGCCTGGTACGGCAACTGCACTGCCCACAACCGCAAAGCTCTCCAGAGGGTGGTGCGGTCTGCCCAACGCATTACCGTGGGCAAACTTCCCGCCCTCCTGGACACCTACAGCACCCGATGTCACAGGAAGGCCAAAAAGATCATCAAGGACATCAACCACCCAAGCCACTGCCTGTTCACCCCTCTATCATCCAGAAGGCGAGGTCAGTACAGTTGCATCAAAGCTTGGACCGAGAGACTGAAAAACAGCTTCTATCTCAAGGCCATCAGACAGCTCAACAGCCATCAATAACACACCAGAGGCGGCTGCCTATAGACATAGATTAGAAATCACTGGCCACTTTAAGAAATGATACACTTTAATAATGTTTCCGTATCTTGCATTACTCATCTCATATGTATAAACTGTACTCTATGGTATTCTTCAGTATCTTAGTCACTTTAATCGTGTTTACATACTCCATCTCATATGTATATACTGTATACTATACTATGCCACTGTATCTCAGTCCAATGCCGCCCTGACATATATGTCAGTGGGGAGAACAAGTATTTGATACACTGCCGATTTTGCAGGTTTTCCCACTTACAAAGCATGTAGAAGTCTGTAATTTTTATCATAGGTACTCTTCAACTGTGAGTGACGGAATCTAAAACAAAAATCCAGAAAATCACATTGTATGATTTGTAATTAATTAATTTGCATTTTATTGCATGACGTAAGAACATCAGAAAAGCAGAACTTAATATTTGGTACAGAAACCTTTTTTTGCAATTACTGAGATCATACGTTTCCTGTAGTTCTTGACCAGGTTTGCACACACTGCAGCAGGGATTTTGGCCCACTCCTCCATACAGATCCTTCAGGTTTCGGGGCTGTCGCTGGGCAATACGGACTTTCAGCTCCCTCCAAAGATTTTCTATTGGGTTCAGGTCTGGAGACTGGCTAGGCCACTCCAGGACCTTGAGATGCTTCTTACGGAGCCACTCCTTAGTTGCCCTGGCTGTGTGTTTCGGGTCGTTGTCATGCTGGAAGACCCAGCCACGACCCATCTTCAATGCTCTTACTGAGGGAAGGAGGTTGTTGGCCAAGATCTCGCGATACATGGCCCCATCCATCCTCCCCTCAATACGGTGCAGTCGTCCTGTCCCCTTTGCAGAAAAGCATCCCCAAAGAATGATGTTTCCACCTCCATGCTTCACGGTTGTGATGGTGTTCTTGGGGTTGTACTCATCCTTCTTCTTCCTCCAAACACAGCGAGTGGAGTTTAGACCAAAAAGCTCTATTTTTGTCTCGTCAGACCACATGACCTTCTCCCATTCCTCCTCTGGATCATCCAGATGGTCATTGGCAAACTTCAGACGGGCCTGGACATGCGCTGGCTTGAGCAGGGGGACCTTGCGTGTTCTGCAGGATTTTAATCCATGACAGCGTAGTGTGTTACTAATGGTTTTCTTTGAGACTGTGGTCCCAGCTCTCTTCAGGTCATTGACCAGGTCCTGCCATGTAGTTCTGGCCTGATCCCTCACCTTCCTCATGATCATTGATGCCCCACGAGGTGAGATCTTGCAGACCGAGGGAGATTGACCGTCATCTTGAACTTCTTCCATTTTCTAATAATTGCGCCAACAGTTGTTGCCTTCTCACCAAGCTGCTTGCCTATTGTCCTGTAGCCCATCCCAGCCTTGTGCAGGTCTACAATTTTATCCCTGATGTCCTTACACAGCTCTCTGGTCTTGGCCATTGTGGAGAGGTTGGAGTCTGTTTGATTGAGTGTGTGGAGAGGTGTCTTTTATACAGGTAACAAGTTCAAACAGGTGCAGTTAATACAGGTAATGAGTGGAGAACAGGAGGGCTTCTTAAAGAAAAACTAACAGGTCTGTGAGAGCCGGAATTCTTACTGGTCTCTCACAGTTGAAGTGTACCTATGATAAAAATTACAGACCTCTACATGCTTTGTAAGTAGGAAAACCTGCAAAATCGGCAGTGTATCAAATACTTGTTCTCCCCACTGTATATATTCTCAATCCATTCCTTACTTAGATTTATGTGTGTTTGGGTATACAGTATGTTGTGAAACTATTAAAAAATAATTGTTAGATATTACTGCATTGTCGGAGCTAGAAGCACAAGCATTTCGCTACACCTGCAATAATATATGCTAACCACGTGTATGTGACCAATACAATTTGATTTGATTTGATCCAATTCAGGACAGATTTTCATGCGAATACTCTAAATATTTTCCCACCAGTGGTGTTTCATCTGTAGCCTAATAAACTGCATGGTTTCCAGAGTCGTAGTGGAAGGACCACACACCATATCATCAAGTGACTCCATTAGATCCCACCATGTCAAATGAACAAATGATCTGTATAAAATCGTACCGAAACTTCCTGTTTCCATCACAGTTGTCATGATTTGTTTTTATACAGTATTTTATAATGTCTATGGATGGAAACTTGGTTAGTGTAGTAAATTACTCTACTAATCATATAAACATACAGCGGGTGAAATAAGTATTGAACACATCACCATTTTTCTCAGTAAATATATTTCCAAAGGTGCTATTGACATTAAATTTTCACCAGATGTTGATAACAACCCAAGTAATCCATACATACAAAGAAACCAAAACAAATAAGTTCAGAAATTAAGTTATGTGTAATAATGTGAAATTTTTACACAGGTAAAAAGTATTGAACACACTTACTGATATTTATCTAATACTTTGTACAAAAGCCTTTGTTGGTAATGACAGCTTCAAGACGCCTCCTGTATGGAGAAACTAGTCGCATGCATTGCTCTGGTGTGATTTTGGCCCATTCTTCCACGCAAACAGTCTTCAAACAGTCTTTGGGGCGGCAGGTAGCCCAGTGGTTAGAGTGTTGGGCCCGTAACCGAAAGGTTGCTGGATCAAACCCCTGAGCTGACAAGGTAAAAATCTGTCGTTCTGCCCCTGAACAAGGCAGTTAACCTGCTGTTCCTAGGCCGTCATTGAAAATAAGAATTTGTTCTTAACTGACTTGCCTAGTAAAATAAAGGTAATAAAAAAAAATCTTGAAGGTTCTATGAATCTTGATCTTCAGTTCTTTCCATAGATTTTCAATGGGATTTAAGTCAGGTGATTGGCTGGGCCATTCTAGCAGCTTTACTTTCTTTCTCTGAAACCAATTGAGAGTTGCCTTGGCTGTGTGTTTGGGATCATTGTCTTGCTGAAATGTCCACCCTCGTTTCATCTTCATCATCCTGGTAGATGGCAGCAGATTTTTGTCAAGAATGTCTTGGTAAATTTGCCCATGGTACCATTTGCTGAAAAGCAGCCCCACACCATGATGTTCCCACCTCCAAACTTCACTGTTGGTATGGTGTTTTTAGGGTGATGTGCAGTGCCATTTCTCCTCCAAACATGGTGTGTATTATGACATCCAAACAATTTTGCTCTCATCTGACCACACTATATTCTCCCAGTATTTCACGAGCTTCAACATGCTTTTTTTTCAGCAATGGAGTCTTGCGTGGTGAGCGTGCATACAGGCCATGGCGGTGGAGTGCATTACTTCCCCGCCCTATCTCAGCTCACTGGTCACTATAGCAACACCCACCCGTAGCATGCGCTCCAGCAGGTATATCTCACCCCCAAAGCCAACACCTCCTTTGGCCGCCATTCCTTCCAGTTCGCTGCTGCCAATGACTGGAACGAATTGCAAAAATCATTGAAGCTAGAGGTTCCTATCTCCCTCACTAACTTTAAGCATCAGCTGTCAAAGCTGCTTATCGATCACTGCACCTGTATATAGCCCTTCTCTAAATAGCCCACACTACTACCTCACCCCCATATTTATTTTTGTTATTTTCACAAATCTTGCACTCCAGTATCTCTATTTGCACATCATAATTTGCACATCCTTCATTCCTGTGTTAATGATGATAATCTGTAATTTATTTCACCACTATGGCCTATTTATTGTCCTACCTCCTAACCTTACTGCATGTTGCACTACATTTTGCACTCTGTATATAGATTTTCTATTGTGTTTTTGACTATGTTTGTTTACTGTGTAACTCTGTGTTGTTGTTTTTTTTGTCGCACTGCTTTGCTTTGGCTTGGCCAGGTCGCAGTTGCAAATGAGAACTTGTTCTCAACTGACCTACCTGGTTAAATAAAGGTGAAATAAAAAAAATAAATTACTTACTGTTTTCTTTGAGACAACAGTACCTGTTGCAGGTCTTTTTGAAGCTCTCCACAAGTGGTCCTTGGCTCTTGGACAACTCTTCTGATTATTCTTTTCACTCCTCTGTCAGAAATCTTGTGAGGAGCACCTGGTTGAGGCAAATTTATGGTGAAATGATTGTCTTTCCACTTCCGTATTATGGCCCCAACAGTGCTCACTGGAACATTCAGAAGCTTAGAAATGCGCCTATAACCAATGCCATCATTATGTTTTGCAACAATTAGGTTGCGAAGGTCTTGAGACAGCTCTTTGCTTTTACCCATCATGAGATGTGTCTTGTGTGACACCTTGGCAATGAGACCTTTTTGTAGGCCATCAGTTGGGACTGAACCAGCTGATATTAATTTGCACTGACAGGGGGCTGGATTGCTTTTTAATTACTGATAGTTTTCAGCTGTTGTCTTGGATTTCCATGCCTTTTTGCACCTCCCTTTCTTCATGTGTTCAATACTTTTTACCTGTGTCATTTCACATTATTACACATAACTTAATTTCTGAACTTTTTTGTTTTGGTTTCTTTGTATGTATGGATTACTTGTGTTGTTACCAACATCTGGTGAAAATGTCATGTCAATAGCACCTTTGGAAATATATTTGCTGAGAAAAATGGTGACGTGTTCAATACTTATTTCACACGCTGTATACATTCAGTCAATGCTGTATCAGTCTGTGCTGTATCAGTCTATGTTGTATCAGTCTATGCTGTATCCGTCTATGCTGTATCAGTCTATGCTGTATCAGTCTATGTTGTATCAGTCTATGCTGTATCAGTCTATGCTGTATCAGTCTATGTTGTATCAGTCTATGCTGTATCAGTCTATGCTGTGAGGACAAGGAGATGCTGGTGGTGGTGGTGATTGATGGAGACAGGGAATGGAGACTGGGAGAGAGAGAGAGAGAGAGAGAGGCGGGGGAATGAGAGAGAGAGAGAGAGAGGGGGAATGAGAGAGCGAGAGAGAGGGAGAGAGGGGGGGAATGAGAGAGAGAGAGAGAGAGAGAGAGAGGGGGGGAATGAGAGAGAGAGAGAGAGAGCATGGGATTGAGAGAGAGGGGGAATGAGAGAGGGAGAGAGAGAGAGAGAGGGGTGAATGAGAGAGAGGGGTGAATGAGAGAGAGAGAGAGAGAGAACGAGAGAGAGAGAGAACGAGAGAGAGAGAGAGAGAGAGAGAGAGAGAGAGAGAGAGATAGATAGAGAGAGAGAGAGGGATTGAGGCTGAAAGAACACTAGGGACTCATCAGTGTTGGAAGTGAACGTTCTGTAAGAGGTCTGCCATTGTTTTTCTACCAAACAAGTGGGATGAACCCTGACCTCTGGCCTCATCCCTCTCAAGACAGGAACACAGGAAGCTGGGAACTCTAGGTGCAATTTAAATACAATGTCAGACGCTCTCTCAGGAGTGATTATTTTATTATCCTAGGCCCAGCAATTTACAAGTAGTTTGTAAATGCCTGTAGCTCAACTAAAATATGTGGGTTGTGTAAATGTGTAAGTATGGTATACAGTATATGATACTACAATAACATCCAGGTTTCTACATGTTAATACAGACATGTGTGAGTCCCAAATGGCATCCTATTCCTTATTTAGTGCACTATTTTTGACCAGAACCCTACATATGGAATAGGGTGCTATTTGGAAATTGGAACACAGACATGAACTATTTTAACAGTGGTGGCAGCCAAGTCTGTGTAGAATATTCCCTAGCTAATACTGCACTCTTTTAGTTAATAGTCAGAGGAAGAGGTGTTTTTTCAGCAGCATTGTTGTGTCTGGGACCTCTGAGACAACACAGGAGGAGAGGACATACTCACTGTGGTCAAGAAAAGAAACTGTGGCGTAGGTGGAAGTGGCTGGGACAATGAGCAACAGCTTTCCCTTCCTATAGGCAATCAGATTTCCTGGCAAGCTTTTTTTCCATTGACCTTTGAAAGTCTTTGAATGGAATCCTTCCTGCTTTAAAGGTCTTTGAGAAATGTCAAGTTTTTTAAATTTTATTTGAACCTTTATTTAACTAGGCAAGTCAGTTAAGAACAAATTCTTATTTACAATGACTGCCTACCCCAACCAAACCCTTACAACAATAGGCCAATTAGCAAATTAGGGTTAAGTGCCTTGTTCAAGGACACATCGACTGGTTTTTCACCTTGACGGCTCAGGTATTCAAACCAGCGACCTTTCAGGTACTGGCCCAATGCTCTAAATGCTAGGCTACCTGCCGCCCCTAAAGTTAAGTTAATTACTATTACTTCCAGGGTATGTACTGTAGGCTATCCGTCGTTAGTTGAGTATATAACAACTTTAGTCATATTTGAATGTTTTGTTCGAATTAATAGAATAGAATAGTATATATAATCAATGTGCATAATCAAGGACACATTTTGATATACAGTCCTGTACTGCCTAAAAACCTCTTTCATAAGCAACATTGAGACCACAGAAAATGATGTGATAGAGTCTGTCCAGCAGTCCTGTTCTGGGCGTATTTGATAGTGTCCTGGTAGTCCTGCAGTCCTGTTCTGGGCGTATTTGATAGTGTCCTGGTAGTCCAGCAGTCCTGTTCTGGGCGTATTTGATAGTGTCCTGGTAGTCCTGCAGTCCTGTTCTGTACAGCAGGGTTGGAGTCAATTCCATTTTCACTGTACTGTTTTATACCTGCTGTATCCTGTTCATGTGACTATAAATAAAACTTGAAACTTAAAAAAATTCAGGAAGTAAACTGAAATTACAATTAGAATTATCTGAAATGTTGTTTACTTTCTGAATTGAATGGGATTTAAATTAACTTTGAATGTTGTTGTTCTTGGTCTAGTTGTTCTAATCTAAACAGTACAGACTACTGTTGACAGACAGACAGACAGACAGACAGACAGACAGACAGACAGACAGGACTACGTTGTTGGTGTTGTGATCATGGCTCGTCAAGGGTTATCATTTGTTGCTGTTGTCATGGTGATGATCACAGTCTAACACTGAGTTTGGTAAGATGAGGGATGGAGATGGGGACAGCCTTTCTGTAAACACAAACTTGTTGTTGTTATTATTGTTATTGCCGATACGATATGTATCTATTGCGATTCTCACGGTTCTATATATATTGCGATTCGATACTGCGATTTGATGTTCCAAACATATTGCTCACCATATGTCTGCTGCAGAAAGACAAGAGAGTGTTTCAATCAGAAAATTGCTGAAAACATGTTGGCTCACTATTTAAAAAGAAAATGGAGAACAAGCTATGGGATAAAAAAAAGCCAGGTATTAGGCGCAGCTAGCCGACAAGCGCTAGCTAACGCGACCTAGCAAACCTATTTTTTTAAATTATACAATAACTGTCAATCTGATAGAAACAATGGATCAATGGTTTCCTACAGAGATTAACACATTGATCAGTTAGATGATTTCTGAGAGGCAGAGAAGCAGAGCTGGCTGCCGCTGCTATATTTAGAAAGCCTAGCTATGCAGCCGCTGAAAGCACAGCATCAGGGACCTGGCTAAAGATAGAACGCTGACCTGTAGGTCAGGATACAATGCAGCTAGGATGCTTTTAAAATGTGGTTTCATATTCAACACTGAAGAGTATACACTGAGTGTACAAAACATTAAGAACTCCTTACTAATATCGAGTTGTATTTTACCCTCAGAACAGCCTCAATTCGTCAGGGCACGGACTCTACAAGGTGTCGATAGCGTTCCACAGTGATGCTGGCCAATGTTGACTCCAATGCTTCCCACAGTTGTTTCAAGTCGGCTGGATGCCCTTTGGGTTCTTGATACACAGGAAACTGTTGAGTGTGAAAATTGCAGTTGCCGTTCTTGACACAAACAGGTGCGCCAAACTGGCACCTACTACCATACTGTACCCTGTTCAAAGGCTATTCAATCTTTTGTCTTGCCCATTCACCCTCTGAGTGGCACACATACACAACCCATGTCTCAATTGTCTTAAGGCTTAAAAGTCCTTCTTTAACCCGACTCCTCCCCTTCATCTACACTGATTGAAGTGGATTTAACAAGTGACATCAATAAGGGGTCATAGCTTTAACCTGGATTCACCTGGTCAGTCTGTCATGGAAAGAGAAGGTGTCCTTACTGTTTTGACCCCTCAGTGTAGTCTTTCAAAGCCTGTAGCCTGTTTTATAGCTAGATAAAAAATATGTTCTAATGGCTGCAGCACTCAGGAGAAGGGAACATGACTGTGTTGTTCTTTTTAATACAATATATACAGTAGGTCTAGCTATGTGCATGCACACACACACGCACGCACGCACGCACGCACACACACACACACGGTACAACTCACACACACACAGACACACACACACACACACACACACACGCACGCACGCACACACGCACGCACGCACGCACACACACACACACACACACACACACACACACGGTACAACTCACACACACAGACACACACATACACACACACGGTACAACTCACACACACAGACACACACACACGGTACAACTCACTCACACACACACACACACACACACACACACACACACACACACACACACACACACACACACACACACACACACACACACACACACACAGCACACACACACACACACACACACACACACACATGCACACACACACACAAATGCACACACACACACATACACACACACACAATGCACACACATGCAAACACGCACGCTGAAAAAGTTAAACACACAGATAAACCCCAAAGTGTTATTTTACTTCCACAGACGCGTCCTAGACTCCCAGGGGTCCCTTCCTTTACTGCATCATAATCAGCTTCATCGGCAAACATTGTTTTAAATGGTGGAACCAAACATTACTGCCTTTAAAAAGCTTTTTGAGCGTTATTTGAGCCAACCTGTAAAGTGCCCTCTGTATCACCCAGAAAGTCCAACAGGAAATACCACAGGACGCCAGACAGGCTAACCTAATAAAAGTGAGAGCGCCCAATCATTAGCCGGGGAAACTCACTTCCATAACGCGTCCAGATGTAAGCTAATTGGATATAGACATCAAATCATAATGCTTTTGTGCTTTTATGAGGCCCGGCCGCAAAAGTATGCTACAGTCAGGGAAAATTGACATTCTTTCTTTCTTTCTTTCTTTCTTTCTTTCTTTCTTTCTTTCTTTCTTTCTTTCTTTCTTTCTTTCTTTCTTTTTTTCTTTCTTTCTTTCTTTCTTTCTTTCTTTCTTTCTTTCTTTCTTTCTTTCTTTCTTTCTTTTTTAAAGTGATTTATCCAATCTTACCCATACTCCTCAGCAGGTAGTCTAGGCTAGGGGGCTAAGTGTGAGCCCACTTAGGCTGCTAGGCTTCTGAGGAGCACCCACCGTCCACTACCCTCCACCCGCTGAGACACAGCCACTGAGTGTGGTAACCAGGCAGGAACCAGGAACCAGGCTCCAGTACAAATTGAAGTGGGAAAGCTCCTGGTCTTTCCATGCCTTGGTGAGTCATCGTCAGAGGGGTGATTGCAGGTTGCAGGCTCCCGAGGCTCTCAGCTACACTGGTAATTGGTGTGTGGAGGTAATTTCCCAGCGGGGCTGTGTCTCCTCTCAGGGCTGAGGAGGGCCAGCAGGAGGGCTGGGGGACGGTTTCGTCAGAAAGCCCGGTTACCAGGCACCTCCACCCTGGGTTGGTCCCTACTGGTTAGGGAGGTTGCCACCTGGTCATATTTACGTCCTCTGTAACATCCCTGGGTAGCATGATGAAACTCTGTTCAAACTGTAACATCCCTGGGCAGCATGATGAAACTGTTCACACTGTGGACATAAAGAGAAATATGGCTCCTCCTGCCATGGTTCTTCCTGCCATCCTTCTGCCATCCTCCTACCATGGCTCCTCCCGCCATGGCTCCTCCTGCCATGGTCCTCCTGCCATCCTCCTGCCAAAGTTCCTCCTGCCATGACTCCTCCTGCCATCCTCCTCCCATGGCTACTCCTGCCATCCTCCTGCATGGATCATTGGTTATTAAGAAGAATAAAACATTTAGCAGTGGGATCATATGAGTGTAGAGGAGCCATGAGAAAGAGAGAGCGAGAGAGTCCCCTAAGCAAGCTGGTCCTGTGGCTATGTTCACAAACACAAACCGACCCCACAGAGCCTCAGGACATGACCACATTAGAGACACATATTTCCCTCGGATTACACAGACCCACAAAGAATTAGAAAACAGATCACATTTTAAGAAATGTACATATCTATTGGGTGAAATACCACAGTGTGACATCACAGCATCAAGATGTGTGACCTGTTGCCACAAGAAAAGGGCAAACGTTGAAGAACACAAATACATCCCATATTTATGTTTATTTATTTTCCCTTTTTGTACTTTAACTATTTGCACATCGTTACAACACTGTATATATACATAATATCACATTTGAAATGTCTTTTGTGAAATGTTTACTGTTATTGTTTTTTATAGTTTATTTCACTTTTGTTTATTATCTATTTCACTTGCTTTGGAAATGTAAACATACAGTATGTTTCCCATGCAAATAAATCCCTTTGAATTTAATTGAGAGAGAGAGAGCTGGAGAGCGGCCATGCTGCATTGATAAACCACAGAAGGGGGGAGTTGTGTTGGAACTGGTAATTGCGGTACCGTATTTTAGGAATTAATCCTCAGGTTATGACCAGGGTTCCTAACAGAACAGAGAGAGCATGAGTCATTCAAATATATATTGTACTGTAACTACCTTCAATGGCATTTTTAGGATTATTCTCTCCCAACACCATGTAGAGGGGAACAGCACAGGGCATCACCATGTATAGGGGAACAGCACAGGGCATCACCATGTATAGGGGAACAGCACAGGGCATCACCATGTATAGGGGAACAGCACAGGGCATCACCATGTATAGGGGAACAGCACAGGGCATCACCATGTAGAGGGGAACAGCACAGGGCGTCACCATGTAGAGGGGAACAGCACAGGGCGTCACCATGTATAGGGGAACAGCACAGGGCGTCACCATGTATAGGGGAACAGCACAGGGCATCACCATGTAGAGGGGAACAGCACAGGGCATCAAACACAGACACACACAATGTGGGGAGATAGATGTGATGTGAGGGAGGTGACAGACGCCTAGTCCCTCTATACTAGCATTTGATCTCTCCGGGAGCGGAGTGGAGTGACGCTCTAGCCGTCTTTAGCCGGCCCGCTGACGTTCACACTTAAATGCTTTAATCTGACTAAATCAGACAACGGCCTCTGGTGACGCAGGAGAGCGAGCTATAACGGGCCACAGGTACTGGCCATGACACGGCCCATCTACTGGCCACAGCTAGTTACAACCACACAGCACCTCATCAGACTCAGGAAGAGGAGAGCGGGGTATAAATACAAATTCTAGGTTAATCCCCGCTAACGGCCTCCAGTGAATCGTCTGTTAGCTGCCAATGAAAGCTTGTCTGTGGAGAAAGTGGGGTGATTTTGTTAGATATGAATGATTGGTTAGTGCAACGTTGCATGACATGCTTTGTATAATATACTGTTGTTTATATGCAGTGCAAATATTTTAAGTTCTTCTTAGATCCTTTAGGTCCAAGTTGAAAAAGGCAATTATTTTGGAAATGTCAGCACAGATAGATAGATAGATAGATAGATAGATAGATAGATAGATAGATAGATAGATAGATAGATAGATAGATAGATAGATAGATAGATAGATAGATAGATAGATAGATAGATAGATAGATAGATAGATAGATAGATAGATAGATAGATAGATAGATAGATAGATAGATAGATAGATAGATAGATAGATAGATAGATAGATAGATAGATAGATAGATAGATAGATAGATAGGTACGGGTAGTATTCAATATTAATTTACATATTGTATCACAGTATTCAATATTAATTTACATATTGTATCACAGTATTCAATATTAATTTCCATATTGTATCACAGTATTACTGGAAGTCATTGTGAAATGATAATGGTATAATTATCTGACTAGTCATTCAGGACTTTCCTAGCCTGGTTAACTAGCTTTCTGTGGTCAGAACCTTCCATGTGTACAGTTACCCAATAGAGTTGTCATTTCTCATAATAGTGCGTTGTTATAATCCCAATCCTAATCCCTGGATGCTTGAGACCTTTCACTTCCTCTGTTTACTGTGACCTCACCTGTGACCCTGTGACCTGTGACAGCTCCAGGTCTCCAGGCTTTAGGATCAGAGCTGGTTTGTCACTGTGACAGATGCAGCAGTTATTTAAAAAAATATATATATTTTTACGCCATGATGTTCATACACACAACAAAAATATATTTAAGACATAAAACCTTTTACATTGCAAGACTGACAGATCTTTAATCCCCCCCTCCCCCTCCCCTCCCCCTTTAGATAGACGACATAGAGATGGATGGATCTGGAGTTTCCTAACTCTAATTACCCTCATTTACTGGAGATTATGTCGCCTGTGGAGATAAAAACAACAAACAGAGTTTTCCATGATGTACGTACTTTAGGTTAAACGAGCAGATAGACAAGTCTTACTAGGATAGAATGACGTACAGTATGCATGACGTCTCTGCAAATCCGACATAGTAAGCTCTTTGCCTCAATCTAATTCTAAAATGTAAATATACTGTAACTCAAGCTGATAAATCATAAGGCTGTCCAAATGCTCATTTATTTATTAATGATCTTTATTAAGAAAAACAGTATCAAACTGTTTATTGTAACAAAAACAAACATGATCGTTTAGTTTTATTCCAAAAACACATTTGTCATATTGCCACTTGTGTGTAGCCTAGCCTGTGAGCTGTGCGTTCCCTCGTCTGTGTGTAGCCTAGCCTGTGAGCTGTGCGTTCCCTCGTCTGTGTGTAGCCTAGCCTGTGAGCCGTGCGTTCCCTCGTCTGTGTGTAGCCTAGCCTGTGAGCCGTGCGTTCCCTCGTCTGTGTGTAGCCTAGCCTGTGAGCCGTGCGTTCCCTCGTCTGTGTGTAGCCTAGCCTGTGAGCCGTGCGTTCCCTCGTCTGTGTGTAGCCTAGCCTGTGAGCTGTGCGTTCCCTCGTCTGTGTGTAGCCTAGCCTGTGAGCCGTGCGTTCCCTCGTCTGTGTGTAGCCTAGCCTGTGAGCTGTGCGTTCCCTCGTCTGTGTGTAGCCTAGCCTGTGAGCCGTGCATTCCCTCGTCTGTGTGTTTCCCTTGTTGTGCTGCAGTAAAAGGATTGAGGGTTTAACTGTTTGGCCAGCTGAAATAACACAGTCCAACTCCTTTCTCTCTGTCCCTCTCTGTCTCTCTTTCTCCCTCTCTCTCTCCCTCTCTCTCTCCCCTGCCTGTAGAGTCATAAAAGCGCTGAGCAGGACTCTATAAATAGCACTGTGCTGGCTTCATGCCCCTGGCTGGAGGACAGGTCAAATTATGGAGGAAAAGAAGATTACAATTTTAAAGGCATAGCCCGCTAGCTTAGCCAGTAACTCAGGCCTGCTTAGCCAGTAACTCAGGCCTGCGTCTATCAGTGGTCAGAGGGAACATGTGTATGTTATGAGTCTAGTTATTATGTTATGGGGTCTCTACTGGGGCTCTGATGGAATAATACGCTGTTGTGTTTTTAGAGCCAGATCAAAGCGATTGCTTCCTTCCCCCTGCCATTCAAACACATCATGTGGATGTATTATCAAACAAAACACTCTTGTGTTCCTCTGTACCAGTGGAGGCTGCTGAGGGGAAGATGGCTCCTATTGATGGCTGGAACAGAGCAAATTATGTATTTGATACCATTTCACTCATTCCGCTCCAGCCATTACCAAGAGCCCGTCCTCCCCAATTAAGGTGCCACCAACCTCCTGTGCGCTCACAGCACTCCCTACTGAACTTGTTCTGATGCAATAGTTTGTGCTTTTTAAAAACCTGTTGTTTCACATGAAAGACTATGAAAGGGACATGAACAGTGTTTTTGACAAGGACAAACCACATTTTCAAGCTGTTAATGCATCTTCAACACGATTTGGGAAAGAGGATACTAGTCAGTTGTACAACTGAAATGTGTCTTCCTCATTTAACCCAACCCCCCTGGATCAGAGAGGTGAGGGGGCTGTCTTAATCGACATGCACGTCAGTAGGTTAACTGCTTTGCTCAGGGGCAGAATTACAGATTTTTACCTTGTCAGCTCGGGGATTCGATCCAGCAACCTTTCAGTTACTGACCCAACGCTCCTACCCTCCAGGCCACCTGCCGCTGGCTGGCTCAGGGTATACTTCCTCATGATTGGATGGCTCAGGGCATGCTTCCTCACACAATTGGCTGGTTCAGAGCATGCTACTTCACATGATTGGATGGCTCAGGGCATGCTTGCTCACACAATTGGCTGGCTCAAGGCATGCTTCTTCACACGATTGGCTGGCTTAATGCATGCTTCCATACATGATTGGCTATTTTAGTGCATGCTTCCTCACATGATTGGCTGGCTTAGGGCATGCTTCCTCACACAATTGGCTGGCTCAGGGCATGCTTTCTCAAGAGCAGTACAAATGTAGGATCTTAATTTGATTACTCTTTTGTTGCTGTGAATTTTCCTGTACAGTAGGAAATGCACACTTGTAGTATATTCAAGGTTTAAAAAGGCTTCTAAAGTTTTAATTTCCACTTTAAAATGTAAGACTTGATTTGCCTTGACGAAAAATGTATCAATTCAAAAAAATACATTAATTGTAATCCACATAATAATTCACATTTCTTCTTGCTGCAGGATTATTTTCCTGCTGTATAAAAATTGCTCAAATTAAGTTCCTACATCTGTAGTGTCGTGGATGCACACTGACCCCTGCTCTCTCTCTCTCCTAATAGTTACTATTCCACTTGGTCAGGTGGTTGGGTCAGGGTGGTCTGGGAGGGTTGACACAGTTAGTTATATAATACATGTGTTTGTTTTACATGCAGAATATGGTGCAGGTTTGTTACTCTCAATGACTAACCAATCATCTTGAGCTTGAACTATTAATCAACCTATCAGATATGGGCTGCCAATAAGAACATAAGTTATGCTGTCACAAGACAGAATATCACAGACACCATAAACTACCATGATAGAAAAACAACAGTTACAAGACCTTGTAAGGATGAGGAAATATATTTGATTTGCACAGTATATTTTGCAAAAAGGAAAATGAAATAAATGAAGAAACCCAGTTGAGAGAGGGTGGAGAAATAGAGATCAACCGTGTGATGTCATATTATATACCTACATATTATATACCTAATATGACATTTGAAATGTCTTTATTCTTTTGGAACTTCTGTGAGTGTAATTTTTACTGTAAATTTTTTTGTTTATTATCTACTTCACTTGCTTTGGCAATATGTTAACATATGAGAGAGAGAGAGAGAGATAGAGATATATATAGACATATAGACATATAGACATATAGAGATATATAGACATATAGAGATATATAGACATAATATGACATTTGAAATGTATTTATTTTTTGGGAACGTGTGAGTGTAATATTTTTAATTTCACTTGCTTTGGCAAATGTTTACCATGCCAATAAAGCCCCTTGAATGGAATTGAATTGAGAGCGGGGGAAGAGAGGAATCAAGCAGAGCTCGGCTGGGCTCTGCTCTGGGAGAGAGGGAGGGAGTCAGTCAGGAGACATGCCTTCAGGCAGGGATCTAGCTGTAGAGCTGTAGAAGAGACAGCTGTGTTTGGTGGGGGTATTTTTAAACGCATCAATGCTGCTCCAATCCCCTCGCCTCGGCCCTCCTATTTATAGCCGGGGCCGGCCATTGTTCTATTTCTGTCACCTGTGGGCCACGCTGTTGTTAATTCACATGCAAATTAAGCTTGCACCCTCTCCGGTTTAAGCATTACTTTCCTGTGAGAGATTGACGGGTATACAGCACACGGCTTAGCTCAGCTCTGACTAGTACACTCCCCAACTGGAAGGCTGAAACACTGGCAGGCTCACTCTCACCGCTCAGACGTTACTGAGAGAGGAACAGAGAGGAGACAGACAAGAGAGAGAGAGAGGGAGAGAGAGAGAGACAGAGAGAGAGAGATCAGAGGAATAAGAGCAGGTAGTAGCTCAGTGTTACAACAAGAGAAGAGAGTCAGCCTGACAGTCATCTTCTTCTAAGTCTCTCTGAACAGGGACTTCTTGACTGAAGCTCTGTGTTCTATTGTGCTGTGTAGTCAGTACAGTGGGGAAAGCCTCACAGAGGGAGTGTCTGGTGTGGTTATTGTATTGCGTTTCAGCACAGCGAGAGAGAGAGAGTTTCCTCAGAGGAAAAGGAGGAGAGCTGTTTCTGTCTCGAGTCGCTGTACGCCGTCGTGGTCGTTCCCCTGAGTGCACGGCTGTGAGAGGGTTGGCTCTTTGGGGACAGGAAGAGCAGGGCTAGCGATGTGACCTGAGCACTGAGTGGAGTATGCTGCAGACGATTTACGAGAGCGAGTCGAATTTCTCCACCACAACAGACAGGCTCGTTGTCCATCAGCGACTCTTGGACCAGCACAAGATGCACAACGTCAACTCAGGTGACCAGACCCACCATGCTCTCTCTCTGCTCCTAAAGGGATAAACTGTCTTTCTCATTTTTCTCTGGATTTTTTAGCACTCTTTTCCTCTCTCTCTTTCTCTCTCTCTATCTCTCTGTTTCTCTTCATCTGGCGGTCTGCCACTCTCTCTTTATTTCCCACTCTCTCTCTCTCTCTCTCTCTCTCTCTCTCGCTCGCTCTCTCTCTCTCTCTCTCTCTCTCTCTCTCTCTCTCTCTCTCTCTCTCTCTCTCTCTCTCTCTCTCTCTCTCTCTATCCCTACCTACCTCCCTCTCGCTTCCTCTGTTTCATTCTCTCAACTCTCCGGTCTCTACCAGTCAGTCTCTATCTATCAGCCTCTGTGAACGGAGGGCTCCAAACTTCTCAGGACAGCAACGCGTTATGATCAGGCACTGCTTTCTGTATCCAGGTATTTACATGTGTGAAATTATACTGCATGCAGTTACGATGTGCAGTGCTTATGGATGGGCAGTTCCTCCTTGTATTCATTTACTGTCATTGTATCTCAGTTTGCTTGTGTCTAAATGGAGTAAAACAAACATGTATAAAACTGTTTGTATAATCAGTGTTAGTAAATACACATAGTTTTATCATTGTGTGGATATGGATTGAATGCACTGTTTGGATGTTTAACTGTGTCTGGTGCATATTAATAGCGCTGTGCTTTTTACAGTCATTGTCACCACAATGAAATGGCATGAAAACATAAAAATTGATGTTGTGTTTGGATAGGGAGGCTTCAACGTCAGTCTTCACTTTTGAGGTATAACAGTAACAGGAAATACCATGGTAAAAATACAGACAGTACAAGGCAAAGGGAATTAACATCAAAAGGTTATCTCTGTGTCTCTGTGGATGTTTACCAAACACAATGACATTCTATTTCTGACCTGAGAAAGGAATCTCAGGGTTCAAACGAATCTGACATCATTCTGAGTAATGTCGGTTTACGGTATTCACTGTGATGTGAATGTGAGTCACTCTGCTATTCTATTCTCTGCCTTTTGGATTTGTGGTAGTTCCGAAAATTCACTTGGCTCTTGTCATCTGATGGGTCTAGGGCTGTTGGACCAGCATTGTATTATGGGAAAGCACACACACATACAGTAAATGTCTGGAGTTTTGGCGGGCAGCATTGTTATGACAATACACAGATTGAGTCATTTACTGCGTATTGTAGGCAGAGATTGGTACAGTATACAGGAAATTATTATTATGGCTATTTATTTCTCAATAACTTGTGAACATCAGAGATAAATGCTTGAATGATTAATTTCACACAGCCTCACATTGATCACCAAGGATACCACCTGCTCTGTTGACATGACTCTTATAGTGTGTTTCTGTAAACGCAGTGTTTTCCTCCTCATACTCTTTTTTCTGTTGTCTCTTGCAGAACTATATTCAACCACCAGTACAGTACATTAACTACAGGACAAACACATCGCTTCTCATTAACTACAGAACAAACACATCTCTACTTCATTAACCACAGAACAAACAGATCTCTACTCATTAACTACAGGACAAACACATCTCTACTCATTAACTACAGGACAAACACATCTCTACTCATTAACTACAGGACAAACACATCTCTACTCATTAACTACAGAACAAACACATCTCTACTTCATTAACCACAGAACAAACATATCTCTACTTCATTAACTACAGGGGACAAACACATCTCTACTCATTAACTACAGGACAAACACATCTCTACTCATTAACTACAGGACAAACACATCTCTACTCATTAACTACAGGACAAACACATCTCTACTCATTACTACAGGACAAGCACATCTCGACTCATTAACTACAGGACAACCACATCTCTACTCATTAACTACAGGACAAACACATCTCTACTCATTAACTACAGGACAAACACATCTCTACTCATTACTACAGGACAAGCACATCTCGACTCATTAACTACAGGACAAGCACATCTCTACTCATTAACTACAGAACAAACACATCTCTACTCATTAACTACAGAACAAACACATATTTTCTCATTAACCACAGAACAAACACATCTCTACTCATTAACTACAGGACAAACACATCTCTACTCATTACTACAGGACAAGCACATCTCGACTCATTAACTACAGGACAACCACATCTCTACTCATTAACTACAGGACAGACACATCTCTACTCATTAACTACAGGACAAACACATCTCTACTCATTACTACAGGACAAGCACATCTCGACTCATTAACTACAGGACAAGCACATCTCTACTCATTAACTACAGAACAAACACATCTCTACTTCATTAACCACAGAACAAACACATCTCTACTCATTAACTACAGAACAAACACATCTTTTCTCATTAACCACAGAACAAACACATCTCTACTCATTAAGCACACTTGCCACATCAGCATTGTTATTCTATTCTGTTCTATTCTATTCTATTCTGCTCTATTCTATTCTGTTCTATTCTGTTCTATTCTATTTTGCTCTGTTCTATTGTGTTCTATTCTGTTCTATTCTGCTCTGTTCTATTCTATTCTCTTCTATTATATTATATTCTGCTCTGTTCTATTCTGTTCTATTCTATTCTGCTCTGTTATATTCTGTTCTATTATATTCTGCTCTGTTCTATTCTATTATATTCTGTTCTATTCTATTATATTCTGCTCTGTTCTATTCTGCTCGGTTATATTCTGTTCTATTCTATTCTGCTCTGCTCTGCTCTGCTCTGCTCTATTCTAATCTATTCTGTAATATTATATTATATTCTGTTCTATTCTGTTCTATTCTGTTCTATTCTGTTCTATTCTGTTCTAGTCTGTTCTATTCTGTTATTTTCTCTTCTAGTCTGTTCTATTCTGTTATTTTCTATTCTGTAGACAAGCTGAAAGGTAGTGTAGTACATGATCCATGGTAGTCAGCAGAACAAGAGGAGAAGTGTAAATAAGGCTCTAGCATGACACATTCTACCTCCTCTGCTCTGTCAATAGTCCACCAGGTCAATCCAAATCCTGCTTTTCTCTTTCCTTCAAGCCATGCATTCTTCTTCTTCTTCTTCTTCTTCTTCTTCTTCTTCTTCTTCTTCTTCTTCTTCTTCTTCTTCTTCTTCTTCTTCTTCTTCTTCTTCTTCTTCTTCTTCTTCTTCTTCTTCTTCTTCTTCTTCTTCTTCTTCTTCTTCTTCTTCTTCTTCTTCTTCTTCTTCTTCTTCTTCTTCTTCTTCTTCTCTGCCAAACAACAATATATTTTAAGTGCCTGAAATTCAGGCTTCTTGCTTCTTATTCTGTGGGTCAGCTATTCTTAGGTGTGTTATTTTGGGCTTATGGCATTATCCAGCTAAGACCGTCGCAATCACTCTATCTCAGAAGCCAGGAGCCCCTCATATAACAGTGCTTTTGGAAGGAGAGATATACTTAGAAGATTCTGTCATGTACCTATTTAGTGTGTGTATGTGTGTGTGTATGTGTGTGTGTATGGCGCTTATTCTGGTATCACTTGTTGACGATTATATTTTTGGTTCTATAAATAGCCTTGTCACATGCCTGTTATGACGTCTGCATGGGAGGCGGGGAGGCACCACGGTGACTGCTGCACACACAGGTCTGTTCTGTTGGACTAAGGATAAACAGTTTAGTATTCAACATTCAACACTTTATTGCCATACTGTACCAACCAAAGTTGTTAGCAATTGGACCTAGTGAAGCTCATTAAAAAAAGGTGGATACACATATACATACATTCATTTGCATAGCCTGAGAGTACACGCGGTAGACATAACGTCTGAAACCATCTAAAATGGTGTGTTGTGAGTGGGCTGATAATCACATTCAATGGTGATGAAGCTGTCCTTGCCACTATCTGGAGGACCTGCAGTCATAAAGGTTTCTGTCCAACAGAGCTCTTCATAAATTCACACTTCATTTAATAACACTCTCATCTCTCCGGCTTTCATGTTGAAGAAGCTCAATGAATTCAGAGGGAGGAAGACTACATCTCTTCTGTGATTTTAGTGAGATGACCCAGGTAGCAGTGACATCAAAGTGTTCTAAAGTGACCAAAACAAAGTGCTCAGACACAAAGGCTCTTTGAAAAAGAGAAAACGACTAATTAGATAACAAAATGTAATGTCAGGAAGTGGGATTGTTGAGAATAACAAAAGACAAACCACACTGTTTTTATAATGTCCTCCTATGACCATGGCCTCTCCTTTGTCTGCCGCTTTCTCTACCGTTATATTCATTTGAATCACCTGGTGCTCAACAAACACTGTCATTGGTGAATTAGATGTTTATATTGCATTACAAATATGTAACAGTATGTTTATCTTGAAATGTTTAACGTTAGTTGAACGTTCCAAATATGTGATTTGATTAATCTATAAACATAGTCTTGGTATCAAACAATTATTTTATACAATATGCCAGCTATTTCATCCCTCTAATAATTTGATACAAATGTGATGAAATTTAGAGGAGCATAATATTAGAGGAACAGCTGTTTTAGATTTCTAATACACTTGAGAATCTCTCTCTGTGCTGGGCCCACATCCTTCCCTCACTGGGCTGATGGTTGGACCTGTACAAGGAAAAGACAGACTTTGCATGGCATCCTGGGGAAGTAGTAAAGTTCTATACAAATGTGAAACGTACAGTTCTCTCTCTGTCTGTCACGGGTGTGTACATTATCTTGGTTGTGTTGCTATGTTACTGTACATTACAGAATGGTAATGATTTTGGGAGGGTGCAGTGCCCTATAGACCATATAAATAATCCAGTGCCCATGGTTGGATAGTTTCAGTACATTAAAGGGATACTTCTTGATGAATTTGTGGATACCATTTTTATGTCTGGATGCGGTTTGAAGGAAGTTGCTAACTAGTGCTAGCGCAATTGCTAACTAGCATGCTTGAAGATACCTATAGGTTTCCAGTCATTGTACTAACGCTAGTTAGCATTGGCTTGCGAGACTACCTCTAACTTCCTTCATTCTGGACACAGAGACATAAAGGACATGCGGAAGTAGATAAAGGGTCTCATTGTCAAAATCCAGAAGTATCCCTTTAAGGACATAGACACATTGAACTCTATGGTGAATGGCCGGGGGTTTGAGTGGTTTAGTTTGTGGCACTGCATGGCGGCGGCTCGGCTCTCTTTGTTAGCTATAGAAGATAGCCTGCAAGCCACAGCTCTGGTTGAGCTGCAAGGATGAGCCTGACTGCCTGAGACTTAAAAATAAAGGTCTGTTTCCTGCTTTAGATATGCCAGCTGCTCAAAATAACAAGGCACTTAATGAGAGATCCAGCACCACATAGCAGACCCAAGCATCAGGCTATTTCTGCCCTGAAACATCTTCTGCATCTCCCAGTTTCTATTAAAACAATTCAAAAATGCAGTTAGAAAGGGCTCTAAAAGCTTGGTTGAATGTCAGAATGTTTTTGGAAAGCAGGTAAAAGTATTGTTGAAATAATTTGGGATTGTTGGATTGAATGTATTGCACTGTATTTATAGTTAATTGTAAGTTGTTGTGATGTAATTTCTAGTTTGTTATTATCTTTTCACTTATAGTCAGATAATTTTGGATTGTTGGATTGACTGACTGTAAGGGTTATTATATTATTATTATTGCTCTGTTGTTTGTTGCTGTCTTTTAATGTATGTGTCTGTCAGAGTCAGAACAGATGTATAATCTTAATTTGATCCCCCTTTTTTTCAGATAATTTTCCTGTGCCGCAGGAAATGCAGATGAGCTTCCTGATGTACATACATTCACTGAAAACCCTCACTAACACACTGCTATATTAACATTATTGCACTATTTATGTAGCCTACTTTCGTCCAGCTAATAGCCTAACCACCAATCAAGCAACATTATGGTGCACTAAACGTTAAAATCCTTTTGCTGCAGGATTATTTTACTATGTCAATACTGGTCAAATTAAGATCGTACATCTGTTGTTAATCATTTTAAGTGATATCATAGATTATATGGTTCCCTTGACTGGCAACAGGATAATGGAAAATGCTGGAAAAGCAATCATTGGCTTATTATCATTTAGACTCAGAAGAGAGTTTAGTACTTACTAAACCTTTCCTGGCATGGATTTATTTGGACAGGCACTTTATAATGATATTATGGTCTTCACAGAGCTCTATAATATTATTATGGTCTTCACAGAGCTCTATAATAGTATTATCGTATTCACAGAGCTCTATAATATTATTATGGTTTTCACAGAGCTCTATAATATTATTATGGTTTTCACAGAGCTCTATAATATTATTATGGTTTTCACAGAGCTCTATTATAATATTATGGTCTTCACAGAACTCTATTATATTATTATGGTATTCACAGAGATCTAAATCATTATTATGGTCTTCACAGAGCTCTATAATATTATTATGGTCTTCACAGAGCTCTATAATATTATTATGGTATTCACAGAACTCTATAATATTATAATGGTATTCACAGAGCTCTATAATATTATTATGGTTTTCACAGAGCTCTATAATATTATAATGGTTTTCACAGAGCTCTATAATATTATTATGGTTTTCACAGAGCTCTATAATATTATTATGGTTTTCACAGAGCTCTATAATATTATTATGGTTTTCACAGAGCTCTATAATATTATTATGGTTTTCACAGAGCTCTATAATATTATTATGGTTTTCACAGAGCTCTATAATATTATTATGGTTTTCACAGAGCTCTATAATATTATTATGGTTTTCACAGAGCTCTATATTATTATTATAATCTTCACAAAGTGCTGCTATGAGTAAGCAGTCAAGCAAAATGCCATCAGACAGATGAATAACCCAATACTTGTGAATGATCTCATCTCCAGTCAGAATGATACATTAAACACTATGGGCCAGTTTCACTGAAACACTGATTAATTAAGACCCTATAAACACAAGTATGTGGACACCCCTTCAAATTAGTGGATTTGTCTATTTCAGCCACACCGGGTGCTGATAGGTGTATAAAATTGAGGAAACAGCAATGCGATCTCCATAGACTAGTAGAATGGCCTTGTCCGTAATAGGACAAGTCAGTTTGTCAAATTTCTGCCCTGCCAGAGCTGCCTCGGTCAACTGCAAGTGCTGTTATTGTGAAGTGGAAACGTCTAGGAGCAACAACGGCTCAGCCACAAAGTGATAGGCCACACAGCTCACAGAACGGGACCGCCGAGTGCTGAAGTGCGTAGTGCGTAAAAATCGTCTGTCCACGGTTGCAACACTCACTACCAAACTGCCTCTGGAAGCAACGTCAGCACGGAGCTTCATGAAATGGGTTTCCATGGCTGAGCAGCGCCACACAAGCCTAAGATCACCATGCACAATGCCAAGAGTCAGCTGGAGTGGTGTAAAGCTCGCTGCCATTGGACTCTGGAGTAGTGGAAACGCGTTCTCTGGAGTGATGAATCACGCTTCACCATCTGGCAGTCCGACGGATGAATCTGGGTTTGGCAGATGCCAGGAGAACACTACCTGCCCGAATGCATAGTGCCAACTGTAAAGTTTGGTGGAGGAGGAATAATGGTCTGGGGCTGTTTTCATGGTTCGGGCTAGACCCCTTAGTTCCAGTTTGGGAAAGGCCCTTTCCTGTTTCAGCCCCCCATGTACAAAGTGAGGTCCATACAGAAATTACTGTGGAAGAACTTGACTGGACCTGCACAGAGTTCTGACCTCAACCCCATCGAACACCTTTGGGATGAATTGGACCGCCGACTGTGAGCCAGGTCTAATCGCCCAACATCAGTGCCCGACCTCACTAATGCTCTTATGGCTGAATGGAAGCAAGTTTCCTCAGCAATATTCCAACATCTAGTGGAAAGTCTTCCCAGAATAGTAGAAGCTGTTATAGCAGGAAATGGGGGGACCAACTCCATATTAATCCCCATGATTTTGGAATGAGATGTTCCGTGTCCACATGCTTTTGGTCATATAGTGTATGTCAATGAAGAGTCTCCATTGAGCATGCTTTTTAGTCCAGGACTAGGCTTAATATGTGTCTGGGAAACTGGCCCTATAGCCTATCCATTGACTGCAAATGATGCAAGACACCACCTATGGTATGTATCTGTAGGATCTAACATGGGCACCGTCTTCCAGACTATTAGTAGTATTAATATTAGACAGATAGATGAAGGGAAGAGATCCAAGAAAACATCTCTCACATCACAGACGTCACAACATGTAACACTTCCATCGGTCCAGACGATATGTGTCTCTGTTCTCTCTCTGTGTGGTGGGTGAAAACAGACACAGGTTGCGTCCCACATGGCACCCTATACCCTATGGGCTCTGGTCAAAAGAAGTGCACTATATAGGAAATGGCATGCCATTTGGGAAGCGGCCACCTGCCATCGCCATCCCAACGTCTCAAATGAAGGCTGTGATTGTCACTCTAACCGCCATGGTGGCTAATGAGAGACAGATCTGTTATAGAAATAAACACGTTGGGGACAGTCGGTCACAGAGCTGTGTGGTGGTTGTGTTGGCCCGTGGTGTCAGAGAGGAGGCCGATGCAGTGGGAGGGCAGCCACTGGTTATGAGTCACCCTATCCCTCGTTGGCATAGCCCTCGGAGGGGAGGAATCTGGGCATGGGGCGGGGCGCTGCTTGTCTCTCCCTGGTGCTAAAAACAAATTGGACCTGTCATTCATAAATCTCTTGTTTACCCACCCGCCCCTGTCGTCGGCGCCTAGTGACAGCTCTCCACCAATGAGGAGGGCCCCATCACTTCACTCTCTCAAGGAAAGCTGCAGGTGAATGAATGTCTAGCAGTAACAGCTAATTGTATCTTCTTCAAAAAGCCAAAGAGGTTGATTCAGTGCTCCTTCAGGGCGATTAGCTTTAAAAAAACAACTCTGTGTTAAATTAAGCAGACAGCCTGACAAGCGTGACAGTCTTTCACACATTGTCTATATTAAGGCCCAGGCAGCTCAGAAAACATGTTATATTTAGCCATAGTTACTGCTGCTTCCATGTTCTCCTCCTTTGCCTGTGCTGGTATTTGCATCAACAGCAGATTTCAGTTTCACTTGCACATATAACATTTGACATAGTCATTTCTGAATCCTAAACTTAGGCGTAGGCAGCCACAGATATAAGAAGGGTAGCCACAGATAAAACCAGATATACATTGATCTATTTTAATCTGGGTGTATGATGCTGGTTAATTCTAAACAGACATGATGGTAAGATATCTGCTTTTTGTTCTTTTTAACAGGGTGCTGTGTCTCTGTTCAGTGTCTGCACTTGACCTAAACAACAGAAGTGTAAATCGTACTTCCATGTTTGAAGGCCTAGTTTGGAAAAACCTTGTGTGTTTCAACTTATAAAATAGTTATTCCGCTGACTTAAAATGTTAAGTTGCATCTTATAATGTAACTATACTGTAACTGTAACTTTTGGTCGTGTTAACTTTGTAAATGAAAGTTACAGGTGGCTGTGGGTTAATTACCTTTTCAATTTGAAACTACCATTTTTTACATTGAAGAATCTGCAGTGGAGAGTAAACCTTGTATCCTCATCCTCCAGACAGAGAGATGTGACATTATCTTTCATAACCTCTCTCTGTCACGCAGAGTCATAAGACTATAGCCAAAGGGAGAATAGTCAAACAGGCCCAACAGGCGGCTCTTCTGAGTGTCTCCGTCCCAAATGGCACCCTATTACCTATATATATATATATATATATATATATATATATATATATATATAGTGCCCTACTTTTGAACCGGGTCCATATGGCTCTGGTCAAAAGTAGTGCACTACATAGGGGATAAGGGGGAATTTGGGATGCGGGCAATGACTCCTCTGGTCCTGTCAAAGGCGTCCTTGTTCCTCACATCTTATGTGATCACTTGTGATCTTATGTGAAGTTACATGTCAAAACATGTAAAGCAACAGGTCATAACCTTTTCCTTTCATGTGAAATCATGTGATGGGGGAGGAGTCACATCGCTGTGCTGTGCTCTATGATTCTGATGAAGCCTCGTTAGGTTGGTAGTCACAGCGCTGTGCTGTATGATTTTAATGAAGTCACAGAGCTGTGCTGTATGATTCTGATGGAGTCACAGAGCTATGCTGTATGATTCTGATGGAGTCACAGAGCTGTGCTGTATGATTCTGATGAAGTCACAGAGCTGTGCTGTATGATTCTGATGGAGTCACTGAGCTGTGCTGTATGATTCTGATGGAGTCACAGAGCTGTGCTTTATGATTCTGATGGAGTCACAGAGCTGTGCTGTATGATTCTGATAGAGTCACAGAGCTGTGCTGTATGATTCTGATGGAGTCACAGAGCTGTGCTGTATGATTCTGATGGAGTCACAGAGCTGTGCTGAATGATTCTGATGGAGTCACTGAGCTGTGCTGTATGATTCTGATGGAGTCACAGATCTGTGCTGTATGATTCTGATGGAGTCACAGAGCTGTGCTGTATGATTCTGATGGAGTCACAGAGCTGTGCTGTATGATTCTGATAGAGTCACAGAGCTGTGCTGTATGATTCTGATGGAGTCACAGAGCTGTGCTGTATGATTCTGATGGAGTCACAGAGCTGTGCTGAATGATTCTGATGGAGTCACTGAGCTGTGCTGTATGATTCTGATGGAGTCACAGATCTGTGCTGTATGATTCTGATGGAGTCACAGAGCTGTGCTGTATGATTCTGATGGAGTCACAGAGCTGTGCTGTATCATTCTGATGGAGCCTCAGCTGGATCCTCCAGATCAAAGTGGATCGTCTTAATGGCCGTCACAGTGAGGGTAGGGAATTAAATATTAAATGAATTAGACATCACAGTGCTGGGTTCTCCCTCAGCCAGCCAGCAGGTGTTTTTCAGGCTATATTTAATACCATTAGAGAAGCAGCAGCGCTGTACCGCCAGGGCCCTCTCTGTCTGTCTGACTGACTCACTGCCGTACGCAGCCCTTTCATTGGTTCACAGGTTCATCGCTGCGCCTGGAACACCTCCGGTGCTGCTACAAAATAGTATTTTGTCAAGTACTTACAAACTAAGATTAATATTCCCTGTCACTAGAGGAAGGCTGTGTGCTACAGGTGCTGGGCTGCTCTCAGACAGGAGCTTCTCTGTTATTTAAAATGAGATGTTTTTAGAACACAGAGAAGAGGGAGAGAGAGAGGGGGGGGGGGGGGGGGGGGGGAAAGAGAGAGGGCGGGAGAGAGAGGGAGAGAGAGAGAGATGAAGTACAGCCTTGGGGAAGTCCCCTTTGCTCTCTTCACTTTCTAAATGTGACAAAGAAATGAGAAAACACCTAGTATCAAGTAAACAAAACAGAAACTGGGAGGGCAAAGAAATATAGTGATTGTATCTTTGATTCCATCCATGTAGCGTTTCTCAAGACAAGATACAGGTTACAATACACTACATTATATATTTTCTTCCCAGATAGGTGTTTGTGGCAGGATGTGTGTACGTGTTAAATGTCTTGTTTCAACTCTAGGCTTACATATCGGTACCAGTCTAAATATGATGATGGTAGCCTACCCCAGCCCCAGTGTCACAGAGCAACTGTAGCTAGGATAGGAAGGATGAGACAAGGAGACAACACGCAACAAGACTCGATATCTGTTCTGCAGGAAGGAGGGACATTATTATGTCGCCTGCCAACGTTA
This sequence comes from Thymallus thymallus, assembly GCA_023634145.1. Classification (NCBI taxonomy): domain Eukaryota; kingdom Metazoa; phylum Chordata; class Actinopteri; order Salmoniformes; family Salmonidae; genus Thymallus; species Thymallus thymallus. Next base: position 30,649,813 of record CM042415.1, on the reverse strand, counting down.
CCATGGCAGCCAGTTAGGGTGGTAGTGGTGGTTGAGAGGGTGTGGGGTTGTCAGAGCCCAGGATTGCGGCACTTGCTTTTATGTTTCTATTTATAATCATGAACGACACCGCCCGCCCGCCTGCTGCACCACACAGACGGGTTGGTTGGATGGTGTATGTATGGTTGGAGGATGGTTGGAGGTTGGTTGGAGGTTGGTTGGTTGGAGGTTGGTTGGAGGGTGGTTGGAAGTTGGTTGGAGGGTGGTTGGAGATTGGTTGGAGGGTGGTTGGAGGTTGGTTGGAGGGTGGTTGGAGATTGGTTGGAGGGTGGTTGGAGGTTGGTTGGAGGGTGGTTGGAGGTTGGTTGGAGGTTGGTTGGAGGTTGGTTGGAGGTTGTTTGGAGGGTGGTCGGTCGGAGGTTGTTTGGAGGGTGGTTGGAGTGTGGTTGGAGGTTGGTTGGAGGGTGGTTGAAGGTTGGTTGGAGGGGAGGTTGGTTGGAGGTTGGTTGGAGGGTGGTTGGAGGTTGAATGGAGGTTGGTTGGAGGTTGGTTGGAGGTTGGTTGGTTGGAGGTTGGTTGGAGGTTGGTTGGATGGTGTATGTACGGTGGCAATGAAAAACTGTCTGCACTGCCACCAAGTGGAGGGAAGGCAATATGTTTCACATTATCAGTGAACACTATAACAGTGAGGAAAGCTTAGGATGCGTCCCAATTGGCAACCTATTCCATATATAATGCACTACTTTTGACCAGAGCCCTATATGGGGAACAGGGTGCCATTTGGGACGCAACCTTCTAGTGGCCACCGGTTCACATAGTGTGAACAGGTACAGTGAACGCTGTCAGGATTCTCACAAAAGGTGCTGCCTGAAACACTGCCTGTATTTGTTCTCTTAAATGTGACCCTTGAGAAGATTAAGGCAGTGAATGCACCCGATAAATCTCCCCTCAGTAGGTTTGAATATTTTATTTTAGGCTAAAAATGGAAGAGACATGTGTAAGGCCTGTACAGTGTGTACTCTTCTCACAATGTGACTGATGCCATGATAAGAATAGAACTAGAATATTCTCCAAGAGTTGGAAAGAAGTAAAAAATTGCAGTGAACAAAATGTAACGTGACCAGAGAACAGTTAATATCTGTGGTATTATGAGAGACGTGTTGCTTTAAAAGAAAAGGCTGTTATCCATAACCTCATATGAGAGGAGGAGAGAGATACAGTGATACAGTAACCTGGGTTTAACCATCCTCTCCTCTGGGGCAAAGAGATGGACTAGCCTTGTCCTCTATGATGGAAAGTGGCTGTTGATTTCCTTTGTGGACCAGGCTGTATGTAGAACATGAACACAGAGGGGGATGCCCTCTCTCTCTCTCTCTCTCTCTCTCTCTCTCTCTCTCTCTACCTAACTATTACCTTTAATGAGGAACAGGTTGACAGACACAGAGAGAGAGAGAGAGAGAGAGAGAGATTATTATTATTATTATTATTATTTTATTCTGGAAACCAGAGATATGTTCTGGTTGATGATGCAGAGTGGAGGGAGTCAAGACGGAGCGCATCCCCTAAACGGATGGTTTATTTATTTATGGAGCTGTGAACAGACAGGATTTGTATGTACATACTTTAAATAACTATTTAACATGTTGTGCCAAGGGTCCATTGAGTCTCTGTGCTGCTGCCCCAAGTGGGCTCCCTGAAGACTTGAAGGTTTTGTGTCAGGAAGTGATCTGCTGTTTGTTTATAGAAACTGTAATATAATTGTGGCTTTCTGAGGATCACACGAGAAGAGGAGAGGAAAGGAGAGGAGATGCAGGGAGGAAGAGAGGAGAGGAGGAGAGACAGAGAGGCAGGGAGGAAGAGAGACAGAGAGAAGGCGGTATTCTTCTTTGGTTCCTGTCTCTCTCTTTCTTCTTTTGGTGCTGTGCCCATAATCTGTCTTTCCCTTCCAAAGCTCCTCCTCTTTCCTCTGCTGAAAACACCATCTCAGCAACGGGACTGTTAAGTAACGCAGAGTGGTAACTCTCTAAGACTAACATAGCCATGTTTATGAATATGACAGCTATCAATATAATGTAGGAAAATATTGTCCTCATAGTTCATATTCTCTCTCGCTCTCTTTCCCTCCCTCTCTCTCTCTCCCAGTAGACATTAAGCCAGAGGTACCTTTGGACCCCGTGTCTCCGTTAGACCTGCGTACAGACCTGAGGATGCTGGGGCCTGGCTCGGACCCGGGCGTGTGGGAGCGTCAGCTGCAGCAGGAGCTGCTCCTCATCCAGAAACAGCAGCAGGTCCAGAAACAGCTGCTGATCAGTGAGTTCCAGAAGCAGCATGAGAACCTGACCCGCCAGCACCAGGCCCAGCTCCATGAGCACCTCAAGGTCAGGACTACAACATTAACTATAGTATAGTATAGTAATAATATAGTAACAGTAGTCTATATATATATTTTATTTATCGAGTTTGGTCGGTGTAGGACTGCCTACACCGACCAAACTCGGACGATGCTGGGCCAATTGTGCGTCGCCCTATGGTACTACCATTCACGGCCGGTTGTGATACAGCCTGGAATCGAACCAGGGTGTCTGTAGTGACGCCTCAAGCACTGCGATGCAGTGCCTATAGTATAGTAATAGTAGTATAGTAATAGTATAGTAACAGTAGTATAATATAGTAATAGTATAGTAATAGTATAGTAACGGTATAGCAACAGTATAGTAATAGTATAATAACAGTAGTATAGTATAGTAATAGTATAGTAATAGTATAGTAATAGTATAGTAACAGTATAGTAATAGTATAATAACAGTAGTATAGTATAGTAATAGTATAGTAATAGTATAGTAACAGTATAGCAACAGTATAGTAATAGTATAATAACAGTAGTATAGTATAGTAATAGTATAGTAATAGTATAGTAATAGTATAGTAACAGTATAGCAACAGTATAATAATAGTATAGCAATAGTAGTATAGTAATAGTAGTATAGTAATAGTATAGTAATAGTAGTATATTATAGTATAGTAATAGTATAGTAATAGTGTAGCAATAGTAGTATAGTAATAGTGTAGCAATAGTAGTATAGTATAGTAATAGTAGTATATTATAGTATAGTAATAGTATAATAATAGTATAGCAATAGTAGTATAGTATAGTAATAGTATAGTAATAGTAGTATATTATAGTATAGTAATAGTATAATAATAGTATAGCAATAGTAGTATAGTATAGTAATAGTATACTAACAGTAGTATAGTATAGTAATAGTATAGTAACAGTATAGCAACAGTATAGTAATAGTATAATAACAGTATAGTATAGTAATAGTATAGTAATAGTATAGTAACAGTATAGCAACAGTATAATAATAGTATAGCAATAGTAGTATAGTAATAGTATAGTAATAGTAGTATATTATAGTATAGTAATAGTATAGTAATAGTATAGTAATAGTGTAGCAATAGTAGTATAGTATAGTAATAGTAGTATATTATAGTATAGTAATAGTATAATAACAGTATAGTAATAGTATAATAACAGTAGTATAGTATAGTAATAGTATAGTAATAGTAACAGTATAGCAACAGTATAATAATAGTATAGCAATAGTAGTATAGTAATAGTATAGTAATAGTAGTATATTATAGTATAGTAATAGTATAGTAATAGTATAGTAATAGTAGTATATTATAGTATAGTAATAGTATAGTAATAGTATAGTAATAGTGTAGCAATAGTAGTATAGTAATAGTGTAGCAATAGTAGTATAGTATATTAATAGTAGTATATTATAGTATAGTAATAGTATAATAATAGTATAGCAATAGTAGTATAGTATAGTAATAGTATAGTAATAGTAGTATATTATAGTATAGTAATAGTATAATAATAGTATAGCAATAGTAGTATAGTATAGTAATAGTATACTAACAGTAGTATAGTATAGTAATAGTATACTAACAGTAGTATGGTATAGTAATGGTATAGTAACAGTAGTATAGTATAGTATAGTGATATTATAGTAACAGTAGTATAGTATAGTAACAGTAGTATAGTAATAGTATCTCTCTCTCGCTCTCTCCTCTCTATCTCTCTTTCTCTCTCTCTCTCTCTCTCTCTCTCTCTCTCTCTCTCTCTCTCTCTCTCTCTCTCTCTCTCTCTCTCTCTCTCTCTCTCTCTCTCTCTCTCTCTCTCTCTCTCTCTCTCTCTCTCTCTCTCTCTCTCTCTCTCTCTCTCTCTCTCTCTGTGTGTGTGTGTGTGTGTTAGCTGCAGCAGGAGCTGCAGGCCATGAAGCAGCAGCAGGAGATGGTGGAGAAGGAGAGGAGGCAGCAGCAGCAGAGCCAGCAGGAGAAGGAGCAGGAGAGACATCGGAGGGAGCAGCATGTCCTCTGTCTCAGCCTCAGGGGCAAGGAGCGCACCAGAGAGAGTAAGAGCTCACCACTGAGTCCACTCGCCACAGCTAACTCTCTGCCCAACCACCGATAACTAACCTCCTCCCCAACTCAATTTATACTGCATGTATAGATAGATAGATGGCTTGTGAACGAGATTAACCCATAACTTACTGCTAGCTTACTTACCAAAACCTTGGAGGCAGCTAACTCACCTTGTGTCATTGTTGCTCTTTTATCATAATGGTAATGACTGTAACAGTGCAAGGCTATACACTGAGATGAACAACCAATGGGGAAACAAGCATTCTAATTTCCTGTAGTGACTAGTGATGACTAACGAGACACTATCCAAGGCTGTAGTGACTAGTGATGACTAATGAGACACTAGCCAAGGCTGTAGTGACTAGTGATGACTAATGAGACACTAGCCAAGGCTGTAGTGACTAGTGATGACTAATGAAACACTAGCCAAGGCTGTAGTGACTAGTGATGACTAATGAGACACTATCCAAGGCTGTAGTGACTAGTGATGACTAATGAGACACTATCCAAGGCTGTAGTGACTAGTGATGACTAATGAGACACTAGCCAAGGCTGTAGTGACTAGTGATGACTAATGAGACACTAGCCAAGGCTGTAGTGACTAGTGATGACTAATGAGACACTAGCCAAGGCTGTAGCTTGGGCTTTATTGCTGCATGTTCTTCCCCCACTAGAGGGAGATGTTCCTACATCAGATGTGGATCCACTCAGAAAGATTAATTCTATGAGAAATAAAATAGTTGGTGTGCTAGTTATGGATAGTGTTAAACCAGACAGTGTGAGACTCATATTTCAATTCAATGCTATGTGTGGATGTGATGAAAACATACTACAGAAATGCTATACTCAGTGTCTAACATTTCAATGCAATACTATGTGTGGATGTGATGACAACATATTATATAAATGCTATACCCAATGTCTAACCTTTCAATTCAAAACGTGTGGATGTGATGAAAACACTATAGTAATAGAGTGCTCTGTAGATATACGTTTGGTAGACAGTCGCTGCGTCCCCAATGGCAACCTATTCTTTTTACTTTTTATTTGACAAAAGTAGTGCACTATAAGGGAATAGGTGGCCGTTTGGGACACAGTGGCTCTAAGTCTGTAACCCCTGAGCCCCAGGGTGACCCCAATCCCTGTGTCTCTGGCTGCTGGTCTCTCAGGTGCTGTGGCCAGTAATGAGGTGAAGCAGAAACTTCAAGAGTTTCTGTTGAGTAAATCAAACAAGGACCTGTCCACTGCCGGAGCCACGCACGCTCTCATCCACCACCCCAAGCTCTGGTACACGGAAGTACTCACTGTTGTGCTTCTGTCTAGTAACGTCTTCCACTAACATAAAAATACTTTTGGACAGCTGAAGCAAGCACACAATATTTCTTCAGGAAAATATACTTTTCTAGTTACTATTTATAATTCAAAACAATATATATATATATTTATATTTGACTGTATATATCACTGTTTGCACTTGACAAAAATGTTCCCTCTCCAATAATTGAGTAGATACTTCCTGGTTGTACTGTATGTGACGTGTTGTGGCTGTGTGCTCTGTGTCCAGGTCCTCCCACCACACATCTCTGGACCAGAGTACTTCTCCCCTGGGAGGCATGTCTCCTGTCTGCCAATACACACTCCCCTCCCCTCAGGACGGCAAGGACGACTTCCCCCTGAGGAAAACAGGTACGGCCACACACACACACACACACACACACACAACAAGTGTAGATCTTACAGTGAAATGCTTATTTTCAACCCCCGATACAGAGTTTAAATAAGAAAATAAAAACACAAAAGCAATAAAGCACACCAGAATGACGCCATATACAGGAAATAGCAGCAGCATATCAATGTAACAGTAGTATAGTATAGTAATAGGGTACGAGGTAGTTGAGGAAGGGGCATGTAGGCAGGGGTAAAGTGACTAGGCATCAGGTCGAAATCGAGGTTAGTAACTGATGATCTGATGTCCAGAAGAGCTTGGGGGTCATAGGTGACAATAGTATGAACTTTCTGTTCAATAAAAGGAAAGATAAACACAAAAAAAGTCTGGACGGAACTCGTAAGACGAGGACCATATCACGTACGAACATGCACAACAGCACACACTCAACCACACACACCAGCATAAATTGACCACACTCAACCACACACACCAGCATAAATTGACCACACTCAACCACACACATCAGCATAAATTGACCATACTCAACCACACACACCAGCATAAATTGACCATACTCAACCACACACACCAGCATAAATTGACCATACTCAACCACACACACCAGCATAAATTGACCATACTCAACCACACACACCAGCATAAATTGACCATACTCAACCACACACACCAGGATAAATTGACCATACTCAACCACACACACCAGGATAAATTGACCATACTCAACCACACACACCAGCATAAATTGACCATACTCAACCATAATCAAACTATTTCTAACACTTTGCTCCAAATGAACTGCAGGAGATTTATATCCTTTTATTTTCCTAAGTGTTTACATTCAGATTTACAACAGACATCTTGTCCTCAACCAGTAGTCTGTGTCTGTCTGCAGGGTGTTACAATTACCTTCCATGAATGGGTTATTAATACAATTAATGTGCTGTGACCTCTGTCATCCCAGGGTTACCTCTGTGTATTCATAGAGCATTTCCTGACCATACTGACGACCTGCTAATGACATCAGCTAGGCCTATTATGACCTTTGAACCCTGAAACCCGCCCCCAAGGCCCCTCTCACCCCTCGTACCCCTTCAGGGGACCCCTTACTCAAGTAATGGGGAGAGGTTACGAGGTAAGCCAGAGCAGTAATAGCTATCAGAATCGTTCCCTCCTATTTGACCTCTCCTAACGTAGAGTGAAACGTGTGCAACACCAACAGAGCACTAACACACACATGCAATCTTTTTTTTGTATTGTAAGTTGATGATGCTATAAATTGTGTGTTATTTTCCTCAAAAAAGGCTACAACACTGTACCCTACGAACTAACTCCAGTTCTTGGTTATTGTGTTATTAGCTGTAATACACAGACAAAGGCCAAGGCCTCACTGTTAGTGTTTCTTAGTTGAACAGTTAATGGAATCACCTTTAATTTCTATAGAGTTATGAGCTCCACTAACTCTTTTGAAAACACACAACTTGTCAGCAAAAGGCAGCTCAGGTTTGTTGGTTTAAAGTTGAGGATCTCTCTAGGGAGTTCTGTATAAATAGGAATTATACCTCCCTCTTGGTTTCGCTGTGCCACAAGTGCTTGCCAAACCTAAAACTGGTCATAATTTTCCTGTGAGGTCACGGAAATGTCATAAAAATCTTTCCCTTTTGTGTCTCGTCGAATTACGACGGTAAACAATTATACCTGTTTAATGACCTGGCATGTTGTGGATAAACACAATTTACAGATCAGGCTAGGGGAATTATATTGTCTGTTTTTTTGTAATACACATTTAAGCTAATTTGTAGTCATTGTGGAGACTTTGTGGTTAAAATAATATCTGGGGAAGCACATGAAAGACAATTGTGTTTATTGTGTCTCTCTTAGAAATAAAATTCCCACACAAGGAAGTACCTCGTCTCTCTGTTTGTTTCTCTCTGGTAACATACCTGTAAACCTAGGAGGTTACGGTGGCCTGCAAGTCCAAATAACCAGTTGCCAAAGTAAAATAATATGTCTTGTCCAAATAAGAGGGTTCCAAGAAATTATCTTGAATTTATCTTGCGAGGCAGACAGAGTATTACCATCAATGCTTTAGCCTAGGTTTACCTTTGACACAAGCTGCAAAGAAACAGCAAATTTATTAACACAAAATATCTCTCCCTGCCCTACATTTTTCAGCACTAAATTATAATAATCCTTATAATCTTCCTTTTGGATTAACTTCAAATTATCTCTGTCTACCTGTGAAATTATTATGCATTGATTAAAGCTTCTTACAAAAACATTTCTTGGCCTTTGGATTCTAGAATCTATATGTGGTCATTTCCTGTGTGAGGCCCCTTCCACCCCCCCATTTCCTGTCCGTCTTCATTAAAGTCCTCTGAGAGGTTGGCACGCAAGGGGGACACACAACAAAGGTTGTGTTGTTCCTGGACACGTTGTCCGTCATTGATAGCTGACACTCTGACAGGCAGGTGTCACTGAGTTAAGAGGACTGTAGCTGGGCAGAATGAACTAAGACACCACTGTTTGTTTAAGCAAAACAAAGTGGAGATGACTTTACAGGTCTGGGTTGCGACCCAAATGGCACCATATTCCCTATATAGTGTACTACTTTTGGTCAAAAGTAGTGCAGTATACAGTCGTGGTCAAAAGTTTTGAGAATGACACAAGTATTGGTCTCCACAGAGTTTGCTGCCTCAGTGTTGATGATGGAAATTTGCATATACTCCAAAATGTCATGAAGAGTGATCAGATGAATTGCAATTAATTGCAAAGTCCCTCGTTGCCATGAAAATGAACTTAATCCCCAAAAAACATTGCCACTGCATTTCAGCCCTGCCACAAAAGGACCAGCTGCCATCATGTCAGTGATTGTCTCGTTAACACAGGTGAGAGTGTTGACGAGGACAAGGCTGGAGATCACTCTGTCATGCTGATTGAGTCAGAATAACAGACTGGAAGCTTTAAAAGGAGGGTGGTGCTTGAAATCATTGTTCTTCCTCTGTCAACCATGGTTACCTGCAAGGAAACACGTGCCGTCATCATTGCTTTGCACAAAAAGGGCTTCACAGGCAAGGATATTGCTGCTGGTAAGATTGCACCTAAATCAACCATTTATTGGATCATCAAGAACTTCAAGGAGAGAGGTTCAATTGTTGTGAAGAAGGCGTCAGGGCGCCCAAGAAAGTCCAGCAAGCGGCAGGACCGTCTCCTAAAGTTGATTCAGCTGCGGGATCGGGGCACCACCAGTGCAGAGCTTGCTCAGGAATGGCAGCAGGCAGGTGTGAGTGCATCTGCATGCACAGTGAGGCGAAGACTTTTGGAGGATGGCCTGGTGTCAAGAAGGGCAGCAAAGAAGCCACTTCTCTCCAGGAAAAACATCAGGGACAGACTGATATTCTGCAAAAGGTACAGGGATTGGACTGCTGAGAACTGGGGTAGAGTCATTTTCTCTGATGAATCCCCTTTCCGATTGTTTGGGCCTTCCGGAAAACACCTTGTCCGGAGAAGACAAGGTTAGCGCTACCATCAGTCCTATGTCATGCCAACAGTAAAGCATCCTGAGACCATTCATGTGTGGGGTTGCTTCTCAGCCAAGGGAGTGGGCTCACTCACAATTTTGCCTAAGAACACAGCCATGAATAAAGAATGGTACCAACACAACCTCCGAGAGCAGTTTGGTGACGACCAATGCCTTTTCCAGCATGATGGAACACCTTGCCATATGGCAAAAGTGATAACTAAGTGGCTCGGGGAACAAAACATCGACATTTTGGGTCCATGGCCAGGAAACTCCCCAGACCTTAATCCCATTGAGAACTTGTCGTCGATCCTCAAGAGGTGGGTGGACAAACAAAACCCCACAACTTCTGACAAACTCCAAGCATTGATTATGCAAGAATGGCCTGACATCAGTCAGGATGTGGCCCAGAAGTTAATTGACAGCATGCAAGGGCGGATTGCAGAGGTCTTGAAAAAGAAGGGTCAACACTGCAAGTATTGACTCTTTGCATAAACTGAATGTCATTGTCAATGAAAGATCTAAGAACACTGAAGCAGCAAACTTTGTGGAGACCAATACTTGTGTCATTCTCAAAATTTTTAACCACGACTGTACAGTATACTATGAAATATGAGTTGTATATTGCACTGGGAGATAGGGAGCCCAGGTGACTTATGTTATTCCATCTAATATACCGGTACTACTTTGATCCTGCATTTTCAGAAACTGCTTGGTCACTTTACTAGCGTGCAGAAAATGGATTTTATTTAAGACAGAAGAAGTGGACTGACTACTAGACATGGTGGTTGTTTCAATCTATATCTCCCCACTGAACACAGACGTCAGTTCAACGTAATTTCATTGAAATGACATGAAAACAATGTTGATTCAGCCAGTGTGTGCCCAGTGGGTCCCTTATCTCTTCTTCAGGGTGTTCCACCAACAGACTTATTAAGGCGAAGGCTATTTAAGCACTAAACCAATAAGCATTAGAAATGCTTCCTCTCCTCTGGAATCAGTCCATGTTAGGCTTCTCGTCCTTGACCCCCCCCCCCCAAAAAAAGCATTTTATTCCACAGAGGAATAGAATTCTACGTGATAAACGTGTTTACTTGGCCATATATCCTCTTTGTGCCATGCCCAAGGTCTCAGAATAGACGGGGCTCAGGGCACGTGATGCTCCGGGACGTGGTAAGAACAGCCTGGCTTAGTGGAGAAGAGAGGTTCAACACCCTCGTCTCCAGTCTTGACCCACTTACCAAATGTGTGCAGCAGGTGCAGTGGAAGGAGGATTTCACATTGCTTTCTGAAACCAGGGGAATATTTTAAGAACTGGAGGCCTGGAGGCAAAGTAACCCTCTCCTTGTAGTCTAGCTGTATCTGACCCAAGCTGAGCCGAGCTGCATATCTGACCCATGCCGGGCCGATCTGTACATCTGACCCAAGCTGAGCCGATCTGTTTAGCTGAGTCAAGCTGAGCCGAGACGTATATCTGACCCAAGCTGGGCCGAGCTGTGTATCTGACCCAAGCTGGGCCGAGCTGTGTATCTGACCCATTCTGAGCCGAGCTGTACATCTGACCCAAGCTGAGCCGATCTGTTTAGCTGAGTCAAGCTGAGCCAGTACGGTTCAGTTTGTATGAAAAGGGTCTAAAAGTAAGGCCTTGTAGCCAACAGCACACAGTGTCCCAACATATAGTGTTTCTGTTTCTGTCTCTGACCCAAATGGCACCCATTTCCCTACATATATTGAGAATAGAGTGCCATTTGGGACACACCCTAAGAGTCCCCCTAGGCAGCCACCTGGTCTTGTCTTGGCCCGGCAGCCTAATGGAGACAGGCATCACACTGACAGCAGAGTTAACATTGAGATGGAGTGGAGACAGGCATCACACCGACAGCAGAGTTAACATTGAGATGGAGTGGAGACAGGCATCACACATTCAGCCTCCACCAACCTCCAGCCCTGCAGATAGGACTTTCTAATGTAATAACCTGGTTGATGTGTGGGCATGTGAAACACATCGTGGCTCATTCATATTGCTACCTGTTTTAGTTGGGTGATGTGTTCTTGCCAGTTAACCATTGAAGTGGGCTAGGTGTTTGTATCAACGTTATAGATGGCTGATGCCAGCTTCCCCCCTGTTGCCTCGTAGGCATGTAGTGTTAGCACTGGTTTTCCCACAAAGACAAATGGGATGCGTTCTAAATGGTACCCTTTTCCTTATACACTAGTATAAAATGGTAGTCTGTCCGTCTCCCGCCGTGCCGCTGTCTGGCGTTCCTGTGGCGACGGAGCTGTTGGGATGCGGGCGCTTGGTGGCAGCGAGCGGAGAGTTGGTAAAAATAGAAAGCAATCAGGGCAGCGGGGCATGAAGCGAATTCACGAAGACTCCCTGCAGCGCTTTCTCTCCCTCTATCTCTCTCTCTACCTCCATCTCTCTCTCTCCCTCTATCTTTCTCTCACCCCCTCTATCTCTCACTCTCCCTCTATCTATCTACCTCTCTCTCCCGCTCTCTCTCTCTATCTCTCTCCCTTTATCTCTGTCCTGCTCTCTCTCTCTCTCTCCCGCTCTCTCTCTTTCTCCCTCTCTCTCTCCTCTCTCTCTCTCTCTCTCTCTCTCTCTCTCTCTACCCCTCGCTCGCAGGATTAGAGACCTGTACTGCGTCAATGGATGGGGAAAGAAAGGGGCTGGGCCTGCTGTATTTGACAGGACTCTCAAAATAGAAGCATCTGGCCCTGTCACCCCCTCCCCTAGTCTCCCTTGTGCAACATCACGTTGTATCACAAAAACAACCTTTCTCAATAATTGATCTCAAGGAAAGGCTATCCTCCTCATACAGCAATAGTTGGTTGACCTCTGTGTTGACCTGGATGTCAGTAGTGTTATAGTGTGAGTCGAAGGGGATTCCAGGGCTGTAGGGAGAGAGAGAGAGGGGGAGGGAAGTCTCAGAGCCTGGGCCTTGGCTGGGCCATGTATGCATTACAAGTAGCACCCTCAGTATTCCTTATTGGTCGAGTGACTTGGGAGTGTAGTGTGTGTGTGTGTTTGGGGTGGTATCTCTGGTTTACGTTAGGAATGTATGGATGGTGTTTGGAGCGTAACTGAAACATCTGCCAGGTTTTTGTGTTAGTTTAACTGCTGCTACTGTATCAGACTGTGGTCACCAGGGCAGCAGGTAGCAACTTCTTCACTTAGAGAGACCCTGCGTGTTGCTCAGCCTAATTTAGACCAGATGAGGTGGAAATGGGCCCAATCTTGACTCCAGTGCATCTCCGCAAACAGCTCAGATGTTCTCTCTGAAATTAAATGGTGTCATTTGGTTGAAGGGAAACCACCTGAACTGTGTCTATACTTCGTCCAAGTTTAAAAGTATTAAAACGTTGACAGGAGCACTATTATGACCTTGCTGAGTTGTTCCTTATTTTTACGATTGTGTTTAAAGATACGGAGCGTATGTGTAATTCTGTCCTGGTCATAATATATCAAAATAATCTTTTGAATCCTGTCAGGCGTGAGCTACTGTACGCATCAATCTCCCTCCCACTGGTGAACGTTTCTTTGAGGGAACTCAAGCTTATTGGTGTCTGTCTTCTGTTAGCGACGATGGCCACCAACACCAACCACTACAGGCATATAAATACATATAGTACTACAAAGGACCTGATGAACCATGCTAAACCATACTTTCTCCTCTCTCTCTCTCTCTCTCTCTCTCTCTCCTCCAGCCTCAGTCTTACTAAACCTCTCTCTCTCTCTCTCTCTCTCATTTCAATTCAAAGGGCTTAATTGGCTTGGGAAACATATGTTTACATTGCCAAAGCAAGTTAAATAGATAGCAAGTGAAATCTCTCTCTCTCTCTCTCTCTCTCTCTCCCTCTCTCCCCCCCCCTCCTCCAGCCTGAGTCTTACTAAACCATCTCCTCTCTCCCTCCTCTCTCTGTCCTCCTCCAGCCTCAGAGCCCAACCTGAAGGTGAAATCTAGACTGAAGCAGAAGGTAGCAGAGAGGAGGAGTAGTCCACTGCTGAAGCGGAAAGACAGTAACATCATGACCCCCTACAAGAAGAGGGCCCTGGAAATGATGGGTACGGATCACAAAATTAATGTCTTGTATGTTGTTGATTGGTCTCTGTCCTCTGTACCGACTCTACAGCCATTAACAGTCTCTATCACCTGTCCTCTGTACAGACTCTACAGCCACTAACAGTCTCTATCACCTGTCCTCTCCACAGACTCTACAGCCACTAACAGTCTCTATCACCTGTCCTCTGTACAGACTCTACAGCCACTAACAGTCTATCACCTGTCCTCTGTACAGACTCTACAGCCACTAACAGTCTCTATCACCTGTCCTCTGTACAGACTCTACAGCCACTAACAGTCTATCACCTGTCCTCTGTACAGACTCTACAGCCACTAACAGTCTCTATCACCTGTCCTCTGTACCGACTCTACAGCCACTAACAGTCTCTATCACCTGTCCTCTCCACAGACTCTACAGCCACTAACAGTCTCTATCACCTGTCCTCTCCACAGACTCTACAGCCACTAACAGTCTCTATCACCTGTCCTCTGTACAGACTCTACAGCCACTAACAGTCTCTATCACCTGTCCTCTGTACAGACTCTACAGCCACTAACAGTGCCCCAGGCTCAGGACCCAGCTCTCCCATCGGAGCCTCCAGCGCCCTGGGGGCCGAGAACGGGCCCTCCTCTCTCCCCACCACGACAAAAACCGAGGTACGGACCCAGACCATCAATCCTTATTTTAGAAAGCCCTTTTTACATCAGCAGATGTCACAAGGTGCTTTACGGTGACCCGACCTAAACCCCAAAGAGCAACCAAAGCAGAAGCTTAACAAGACTGCTTGATTTTCTCCTCCACACACTACAGTGACTTTTAATTTATTCAATTGGGTTCAAGATAAACAATTTGAATAATGAAAATCTTCTTAAGTCATGTCTCACACAGCGTATTTGTCTGCCTGTGTGTGTGTGTGTGTGTGTGCACAGCTATGAAAACAACCAGTTGTCCCCTCCGTCTGTTAATAACCGTTCAGTCTGTCACAGTCCAGTAGAAATGACTCCCCACACGGACAATAAAGAGACACAGCTCTCCCATAATGTCTACATACGTAATACCCATCTGCTTTACTACTTACAATTATTTTTATTTTCTTCTTATGTCTAATTAAATTTTTCATAAAGGGTTTTAAGCATTTGCATTTCCATGGCATTAACTCTTATGGTGAGGCAATGTTGGCAGCAATATTTTAGTTGCAATTCAATCTATAAATTCTCAGAGCAGAAATCATCTTGGATCACTGTGTTTCACTTCTGTTTTGTGGTAGAAAATGTCTCCTCCAGTAGCTCCATTCACAATTTTCACATCCCTTTCATTTCTCTGTGTATCGTGCAAGCTATTTAGCTACTCTCTACGCTAACAAAGAATAAAATAAATAAATACAAATAATCTAAAAGAATCTCAAAGAATCCAAAAAGAATCTAAAAGAATCTAAAAGAATCCAAGCTAAGCGTTCTGTTGGCATGTCATAGTACATCTGTCACTGAGCTGCCTGACCTCAGCCCTGTCGGTGAGTTGTTCCCTTACTTCTGAGGCGTTCCCCAATAGATTCATGACTCAGTGACTAGCCGGGGGCAGGGACTCTCCTAGGACCCCAGCCTCACAAAAACTGCATTATAGATATGATAAATCTCTGAACCATCTTTAACAGAGCAGCTGTGTTTTCTTTAACCAGCAACGTTTACTCTCTCAGGGACCTCCAGTGACATAGAGAGGGGAGTAACAGGCCTGTCATTGGGGTGGAGGGGGGTAGGAGGGAGGGAACCGTGGAGCTTAATTGATATCCCAGGCGCTGGTAGCCAAAGACACCCACCCACATGCTAACAACATAAACACACAGGATTGCTATTGTATCGGCCCAAAGCTGAGACTCTTTCTCTCATGAAACTCACTGTGGTCGGACTGGTAGTGGGGGCTAACTGGCGGGGGCTAACCGAAGGCCTCATGCCTGTTGCAAAAGCAAGTCATGTTTGTGCACCGTTACATTAGGTATCCTTTTTCAGATGGAACGGGTCCCTGGGGTGGAATACAGGCCGGATATCCCTGTACAGGTCACTGAATACTAGAGGGGGTTGGAAGGATAAACACGGCCCTTCCAGAACCACATGCTGCTTGGTTGCTCTGCTGGCCCTGCTGGGTACAGGAAGCATGCCCCAGCTATACTGATGTTCTCGGAAAGAGAGAGTAGCCTGAGGAGGGAGGGGCCTGGGCCTGGAGTATGGGAGGACCAGGGACGGGTTACTGGGGTCTTTGGAGAAGGGTAGATTTGTGATGGATGGGGGAGTGTGATGCTAAACGTTACGTGTTCATGTTGTCTTCAGAGATATCCTACTTTTGATGACATACCTGGTGCTCCTTTTTATCATCCGTCAGTAGAAGCTGTCCTGCTGGGAGCCGGAACGCTCTTGTTGCTCTTTGAAATGTTCCATATCTTCTCTCTCTCCCTCTCTCTCTCTCTCTCTCTCTCTCTCTCTCTCTCTCTCTCTATCTCTCTTTTTTTCCTTCTCTCTCTCTCCCTCTCTCTCCCCCCTGTAATTTCAGCGCTGGCCATCCCAGCCCAGGTTATTCCGTCCAGAGGGCTCCATGTCCAATATTCTGAGCTTGTACACGTCTCCCTCCTTACCCAACATCACCCTGGGCCTCTCCGCCCCCTCCTCCCAGATCAGCGTGAGTACCACCAGCCACCATGGCTTGATCCTGGTTAGCTAGTACAACCAGCCACCATGACCTGATCCTGGCTAGATAGTACAACCAGCCACCATGATCAAACACAGGGCATTAGAGAGAGGATTTCTCATTTGTTGTAGATAGCTATCAACTAGTCTTTACTTGGTAGATCAACATTCTGTAACACTTATGTAATACATAGCCAGGTAGTTCAGAAAAGGTTTTACCTGACAACTTCCTAGATTCTTACATAACAGGTTTTACAAGTCAGGTTTTCACTAAAAAACAAAGGGAGTGTAGTCTGAGAGCCGTTCTCTGCCTGGTCTGGCTGTTGAAAGACTTGGCATCAGTGGCTGTCAGGATTATACATATGGCAGCAGGGCAGCGACATTTAACCCCATACGATTTTATTCCCCTTAGATAAATATTGTTGTTAAGAGTCTGGTGTCAGGCCTCCTCTTATCTCTCTCTATGACCTCATTAATCACAGCTTTTTAAAACGTCCCAGCGGCCCGCTGCCCGCCTGTACGCCCGCTCAATTACAGCTAGCTCCAGTCCAGATAAGGGCCAAAGCAGTGCATGATACATCACTTTTAGCTCCCTGACACATTCCTTACATTGAGACCTGTCTGGTACATCAGATGGATAGAAAGAGTATAACCATTTGAAGGGGTGATTGTCGAAAACAAAATTATATCAGGTGTTCCTGCCCAATAATGCAGAAAAAAACTTTTCAGTAAAAAAAAAAAAGGAAACTTAAAAGAATGCATAGAATCACCATTATATTCTGAGAACTTTAGTCCCCAGTTCTAATTCTAAGCCCCGGCTCTGTGTGTCTCTGTTTTTATCTCAGGCTGCCATTGGGCTGAAGGAGAAGACTGGGGAGGTCAGGCATGGTCTACCAGGGCAGCTCCTGGGGCCTGTGCCCATGCCCACGGTGACCTCCATGGAGACCAAGGTGTCCCCCAGCCATCAGGCCCTTCTCCAACACCTCCTCCAGAAGGAACAGATGAGACGGCAGAAGATTCTCTCCTCCTCTGGTGAGACTTTACCCTTACACTGAGACAGACTTAAACCTAGATGTAGGGCCTGTTTCCAGGACACTGATTAAGCCTAGTCCTGGACTAAAAAACATACTCAATGGAAAATCACAGTGGAACTTTTTAGTCCCAGACTACAATCCGACCAGGTTACTGGGTTATAGAACTACACCTTGAATGGGAGAGATATTGAATGATTAAATATGGCTTATAATTAGTTGAAGAAGTGGTCATGAAGATCATGAATTAAATGAGTTGGAATGACTGTAGATTTAGAACGTAGAATCTTAGTGCCGCCGTCTCGTCCCTCCAGGTCAAGGCTCCATGCCCTCCCACCCCCACTCCCCCCTGGCCATGAAGGACAGGCCCTCCTCCAACAGCAGACCCAAGCTGCCCAAGCACCGGCCTCTGAACCGAACCCAGTCAGCCCCTCTGCCCCAGAGCACCCTGGCTCAGCTGGTCATCCAGCAGCAACACCAGCACTTCCTGGAGAAGCAGAAACAGTACCAACAGCAGATCCACATCAATAAGGTAAGAAACAGTACCAACAGCAGATCCTGTATTAGAAAAGCCTCTCAGAGTAGGAGCGCATATCTAGGATCAGGTCCCCCCTGTCCATTCATTATGATCTAAAAAACTAAACTGATCCACATCAATAAGCTAACTGAAATGACGTGGAAACAGCGTTGATTCAACAAGTGTGTGCCCAGTGGAGAGTTTAAATTAATCGGTTTATACACACACATTCCGAGGCTATATTTAGCCTCATCAAAGTATCTGTGGTAGCTGCTTTGTGTTTACAGAGCCCTTCCACCCGGCTCAGCCTCCCTGTGCTATTTCTGCTAAGTAAGCAAGTTGAGCCTGACTTCAAATAGAGGAAGAAATGCTTCCCATAGCACTAATTCTGTTATCATAGCTTAAGGCATCAGTGGCATTCACATGCAAACCCTGTGAAATTCAATTCAGCCAAGTTCAAATGATGGAGAAAAAAAGTCACTAGAATAGATGCTTTTGTTCCTCTGTGGCAATATTTGTGTTTCTGTGAGCTGGCCATGGTGACCTCGCCATTGGCAGAGTGCAATTATTCAGCCACGGGAAGTGAGTGGATGAGGTGGCGGACAGACAGAGAGACAGACAGAGAGACACAGTGAAAGGCAGCATTGTGTTGAATTCACACTGATCCGTCCCAATGCACTAGCCCTCAAATCTGAGAGCTACAAGAGATGCAACTCTCACTTAAAACTAACAAGGAAGGGCCTCAAAGGTCCCCTAACTACACAGTTTAAGTCCCTCCAGTCAAACTTTCCAATGGTGCCATATGCTGTTTAAAACACTTCCTGATTCTAGTCCCTCGCAATCAATATACACATTTATTTTTAAATGCAGTGACTCAAATTAGGTTTTGCATTATTTGTAGCTATGCGCAAGCATTCCTTGAGCTTGAAGGTATTTGATTGACCAGAGAAAGGGGTATTGGATTGTTATCTCAACAAATAACCCTAGCTACTGTATTGCCTCTGCTGTTCGCACTCAGATCCTTTAGACCAAAGCACCTCTCTCCCTAAGAGGAGATTATAAATGTCCACTAATCAGGGATGAGCTCTGTGTTTATTTAGAAGGATCACAATTAATTTACAGCAGTAACAGTAGTAATGGTAGCAATAGCAGTAGCAGTAGCAGTAGCAGCGGTAGCAGCAGTAGTAGTAGTAGTAGTAGTAGTAGTAGTAGTAGTAGTAGTAGTAGTAGTAGCAGTAGCAGCAGTAGCAGTAGCAGTAGTAGCAGTAGTGTTAGCGTTAACGGTAGTGGTAGCAGCAACAGCAGTAGCATTAGTGGTAGTGGTAACAGTAGCAGTAGCAGCAGCAGTAGTGGTAGCAGTAGCAGCAGCAGTAGTAGTGGTAATAACAGTAGCACTATGGACTATGACGCATGATTATTTTGCAAGGTTGGTACTTTGTAAGGTTTTACCTGCAACAATAGGGGCCACTAATCACTAATGGACATTTACAAGAGCTTAGAGAGGATTTTAGAGGGAGGTATAAAAACGTTGACTAATGCCAAAATAAAGAGGCTAATTCTCTGCCGGTGAGATATTTATACCAGGCCTACATTCTTAAGCCAAAGTGTTTGTGCTATCTTACCAGCTGTCAAGGGTTAAGGTGTTTAAGTGATTGCTCCACTTTCTGATGTCTAACAAATATAACTTGAATAGATGTTGAGACATGAAAACCTGTAGCAGAGCCTCATAGTACAGTCTGGGCAGGCTCTTGAGGAGCCACCACCAGTGACTGTGTAGCCTTATTTATGGGGAAATTAAGTGTTATGTTGGATGAATTTCACTTGTGCTGCTTTGCACAGAACACTCTACTCTCCACTGGCTAGGTCAAACTCATAATAAAACGTAAAAATGAAATAATAATGAATCTGTCTGTTGAGCAATAGAACTAAATCACCTCTGATGCTGTACCTCTCTGCAGCTGTTGTCCAAGTCCATCGAGCAACTCCGTCAGCCCAGCTCCCTGGTCAACCCACACCTGCAGGAGTCAGAGGAGGAGGAGGACGACGACAACACCCGGAGGATGGAGGATGAGAGGATGGACATGCAGGAGGACAGGATGCCCCCTGGTGGCGTGATCCAGAAACACAAGCTGTGCTCCAGCAGCAGCAGTGGCAGCAACGGCTCTCTCGGGGAGCTGTCCTCCATCGTAGAGGCCCACCACCGCCTGGGGGTCATAAAGGTCAAAGAGGAGCCAATCGACAGCGAGGACGAGTCCCTGTCCCTGTCCAATCAGAGCCTAGCGGCTGAGCAGAGTGCCTCACTCCACCAGGTCAAAGGTCAGCTGGTGATAAGAGCTATGATTTGAGAGGGCGGGGCAGGAAGATGAAGGAGATCACACACTGCGACATTCAGAGACGCACACACACACACACACACACACACACACACACACACACACACACACACACACACACACACACACACACACACACACACACACACACACACACGCACACACACCCACACAGAGCCGACTAGGACTACCCTGGCAGTCCTCTCCCTCCCCTGAGATGGGACCGGGTCTCAGTGAAGTGCAGCCGCACCCCAAACCCCCACCGGACTGACTCTCTGTTTGTGAACTTTGTGAAGTGATCTGTAATGTAAAGTATGTTTCAACGTGCTGTATATAACATGAAGAGAAGATTTACTAGAACAATGCTTCTTTTTTTACTTCTAAGGAACTGCTTTGATTGTTTTCAGGTTCAGAATGTACTATGTATGTATGCAGTAGATTTAGCGTAAGTTCTAGAAGGCTAGAAGGGAGGAAAAGTTTAACCGTTGTACAGTTTATGAATGCCTTTTTATGTTCCCACATTGTAACATTTATGCCATCAATTCACTTCCACTTTGACTTGCTGACTATTGTTATTATTTTAAGTAAAACGCCATGTTCTCCGTTGTTCTCCAAAAAGCTGTGATGTTCTGTGTTCAGTGGTCTCTGAAAATTAAGTGAAAATAAGGAAGCTCATGTCTGTATGAGAGAGAATGTATTGTTCAAACTTAACACAACACACCCTTTGGACTGACTATAGCCATCCTACACTGGGAATGAGACTGTTTATTGATGTACAGTACTGCAGAGTGGAGGAGCAAACACTAAACCAGTGGATGGATGGATGGATGGATGGATGGATGGATGGATGGATGGATGGATGGATGGATGGATGGATGGATGGATGGATGGATGGATGGATGGATGGATAGACGGAAAGACCTCCTCTTCCTCCTCCTCTTCCGCCTTCTCCTCGTCCTTCTCCTCTTTCTCCTCTTCTTCTTCCTCCTCTTCCTTCTTCTCCTCTTCCTCCTTCTCCTCTTCCTTTTCCTTCTTTTCCTCCTCCTCCTCCTCCTCCTCCTCCTCCTCCTCCTCCTCCTCCCCTCTGGGTCCAAATCATAGCTTAGCTCAGCCAGGTTCCTGCCCAGCTTTCAGCAGAGGAATCAGCAGAGAGAGAGCGAGAGAGAGAGAACGAGAGAGAGAGAGAGAGCGAGAGAGAGAAATAGAGGAAGAGAGAGAGAGAGAGAGAGAGAGAGAGGGAGACGGAGAGGGAGAGGGAGAGAGAAGGAGAGGGAGAGAGTAGAGGGCCGGGCAGGAAATGCCTTCTAGAAGCCAGGAGTCGGAATGATTCATGTGTGCAGGAATGTTAGGGGAGAGGACCCAGGGTTGTAGGAGTCCAAGGGGCCAGGCTTGAGAATTGATTTACTGTCAAGGCGAATTACAAAGCCAGTGGGAATAGGGTTAAGGGAGACCCTTTTTTAAAGGGAATCGCTTCCTTCATACTCCCAGTGACATGCTTACCTCCACACGCAGGTTTGATGTTACTTCAATAAAAAAAAAAAACGGGACGGGACCTCCTTCTCCCAAACCCTCCACCTCTGCTCAATGCAACATGTAGACTCTGGTCTTTAAAGTGGTCAATCAATGTATTGTAAAGCTGTAAACTTTTTTTCCTGTTTCTTTTGTACTGTCAATGTGTAAAATGTTAGTATGGGGTTCTGTGTCTGTCTGTCTGTCTGTCTGTCTGTCTGTCTGTCTGTCTGTCTGTCTGTCTGTCTGTCTGTCTGTCTCATACTGTACATTCAGCTCAACCCATTCTAATGTTTCTAGTGTTAAAATCACTTTCAATCAGAACAATGTCGGTGTTGTTCCCTTGCTTCTTTGATTTGGTTGTAACGGGGCCCCTACTCTAACCGGAGGGGGTCCCTGGATTCTGTTCTGCTGTTTGCGTTTGGTCTCTTTTTTTCTGCCTTGTGGTACAAACCTTTCTTTTATAAAATAAAGTTAATTCCCCTACTGTGCAACTTTCTGGTCTTTGTAGATTATTTGTGTTTCTAACAGCCCGTTTGGGATGTCATACAACTAGCTTGAGTCTATAGTTCCAACTTCCTAAAGCCTTATTTTAGACATAGATTTTCATTTTTCATATTCAAGACCATGTTCATGTTATTGTACATCTCAGATGTCTCCCCCTAAACTAAACCATTAGCCCACTTTCCCACACTCAATCATATAACCCACTAAACACAGGCCAGCTCTTCATTTCTCTGGGATCTGTGTAGCCCTTGAAAGGAGCGCTTAAGAGGCTTTCTAAGCAGCTCTTTGATGTGAGCTGAGAGGCTCCTAGCAGCAGCATTACAGCAGTCAAGATAAGGTGGCTCTGAGAGGTCGATATGTATGACTTGCACTGAGACTTTTAAACTGAGCTTAAGCAATTTCACAGCCAGGCTTAGTTTGTTCTGGGACTGGTAAGACTTCGTATATTTCACACTACACGCAATGATGACAATAGGAAACAACACGGCACAGACCCTTGAACCAGACCCTTAAGTAGCAATTTAAGGTAGCCTGTTTGGGATGGTTGTTTATCGTCTCAAGTGAAATTTCTGTAGCCTAAGTAACGGCTGCAAATTCAGCAAACATTGGACAACCATTTCTTCTTCTTTCAGTTTCGGCCTTCTTCCTTCAAAGCTTCCAGATACCTCTTCAGGAACATTCACAAAAATGTAATGTTACCTTACATTGGGAAGTATTCAGTCAAATAAATCATTGATTATTTTTTAAGTTGATGCCATCTGTCTTGGGGCCTCTTGCTCTTGTGGTTTTAAATGAGCTGTTACAAAGGCAGAACAAATAGTGGAGTCCCCATCTATCTGCACCAGCCCTCCCCAAGGTGCCCACAGACCCAGTTGTAAAAGCAAACTAGCGTTTTTAAAGGATGGCCAAGTAGGGAGGAAGCAAGAAAACATAGTTATTTCCTTACCGAGTTAAAGTGTGCAGGGGAGGTCTTCATAAGGAGAGCATAGCGTGCTGTAAAGGTTGGGATGTTACGTGTGTACAGTTTGTGTCTGTGTGTCTGTCTGGGTGTGTGTCTGTCTGTGTGTGTGATAGATGATGATACACTTCCTGTCAATTAATCTCTCCCAAAGCACCTCAACTTCTCTGAATTTGGTCCCTAGTGCGTCCCAAATAGCCTTCTATTCCCTATATAGTGTACTACTTCAAGGAGTTTTACTATGACTTGGGCAGTGCATGGCCGGATGAACCAAGTCTCGGGCCCTGGGAAGGAACATTTTAAAAGTCCACCTCTTGACATCTGAGAAATTTCTTCAATCAAATTTTCAGTAATTCTACACATTTTGTCATGGGCAGAGATTTTTTTGTTGTTGCAGCTTTAAAGATAATATCCTGCAATTCTATTACATTTTGCCATGAGAGAAAACATTGCAGTTTTAAAGCTTCAATTAAAGTGCATTTATGTATAAAACAAATGCAAAACGTATTGAGTGGAAAAATGTATAATTGGTGGAGTACTATGGATACCAATATGCCTGTGAGACTCCCACGGTTAAAAACATACATTTTAGATTAATAATATTACATTGTATTGTAATACGCACCATAAACTTATTCCACGGATCTCTTGGCCAAAATTAGTTTAATCTATTGTTCTTAGTACTATTCATAAAAATATATGTATATGTAAAACAATATATATATATTTTTTTAAATATGTTTTGAGATCTAGCTGCAGTTCCCCCACTTGGAGAACCCCTGATATAGGGAATAGGGTGCCATTTGGGACAGAGCCCCTGTCTGTGCTGAGGTAGGTCTAAATTATGAGCTAGAGGGTTCCCATGATGAGTCCTGCCTCCTGGGTCTCCGGCAGCAGGATATGGGACGTCGCCTGGCTGGGAGCAGAGAAAACCAGCATAGCCTGAGGTCCAGTTGTTAGGAGGGAGGTAGAGTAGGACTACAGCACTATTGTCATTCTCTCTGTCTCTCTAGCCCTGTTTACACCTGGTTCTAACATGCAGCCTTTGTCCTGATATTGTCCACATTCTGAATGTGCCCTCATTTTCAGATAGGTGTAGACAATTAAAATACGCATTGTGATCTGATAGTGATCAGATCTTATAAGTGTAAATGGATAAGATCAGGACAAGGTCAGGGCAAGGTCTCTCTCTCTCTCTCTCTCTCTCTCTCTCTCTCTCTCTCTCTCTTTCTCTCTCTGTCTTCCCATCTGTATGTCTTCTCGTTGTCAATCATCGTTGTTTTATTCTTTATTCAAATTAATTTGATCAAACCCTGTTTTTTATTCTAATTAGTTTGAGCAAACCCTGTTTTTTATTCTAATTAGTTTGATCAAACCCTGTCTTTTATTCTAATTAGTTTGATCAAACCCTGGGCTATTTCAAAGCCTCTTGCACAGCCGAACTGAAGTAGATTAATAGTACGGAACAGCATAGACATTTTCCAGCTTTCTCGTGTGGATGTGAGGGGATTTTTGCGATGCTGGCATCCACTTGGAAGCCATAATACAACGGGCTGTTTTTCTTTCCATTTGCTCGTACTAGTGCTGGAGGTGTGGGACACTGACAGCAGAGCAGAGACACAACTGGCGGCAAAGTAGACAGTGTGTTTGTCTGCTAGCTAGTGTCAAAAAGACCACCTCCAACTTTAAAGACATAGTGCTCTGGCAGACTGGGGACTGACTGTAGTGGATTCATTTATGTTGGAGGCCTCTGTGTGCCCAGTTCTCCAGGGTTTGGGCTGAGGTTATTTTCACACTGTCAAACCAAATGTATTCGCAGTACCGTCCAATTGTTTAAGTTTGTTCCAAGTTGTCTGAGCCTGAAGGCCTGTCTATGAGATTGACTGAGCTTTGTTTGGTGCAGTGGGGCTGGTGGGCATGACATCATTGGAGACAAACTGTCATTTAATATATGATGAGATATGTAATATGGGGTGAAGAGAATAAATCCAAAGCCTCTGAATTTTTTAATACCTATTCAATGGTCATGTTTATGTACTTTTTGGGACATGATTTTCTGTAATGTCAACAAATACAACTGTGGATCTTTTCAACCCAAATCCTCCTGAAATACCACCATCAATACGAGAAGTAACTACTGGTCTTCCTCTCACATGAACCAGTGGTCCTCTCCTCTCCTCTCCTCTCCTCTCCTCTCCTCTCCTCTCCTCTCCTCTCCTCTCCTCTCCTCTCCTCTCCTCTCCTCTCCTCTCCTCCTTCTTCTTCTTCTTCTTCTTCTTCTTCTTCTTCTTCTTCTTCTTCTTCTTCTTCTTCTTCTTCTTCTTCTTCTTCTTCTTCTTCTTCTTCTTCTTCTTCTTCTTCTTCTTCTTCTTCTTCTTCTTCTTCTTCTTCTTCTTCTTCTCCTCCTTCAGACAGAGATGAAACACCCAAAGCCAGTCAGATAGATAGTATCCAGGGGTTTATACCTCTGTCAGTCTCCTTGAGCGGTGCCATCCATACTGTTATTTTAGCTCCTCCAGGATTAATGCTCCTTTTCAAGTTTAATGAGATAAGAGACCTGGGGAGGTATCCCCCTGCCGTGTTCAAAGACCCTGCCGCCCCACCAGGAACAGCTTTATCTCAGCCCAGTGATTGGCCTGGCTGATAGGTGATACTGAGGAATGGCAGTGGCCCAGGGAAGTAGGGTCTGGGGGTGATGGGGTGGGGGTGGGACAGGCTGGCAAACTTGGCCTCTCCCCTCTCTCTTTAAAGAAAGAATGCTCCACCGTTGAGGCTCAGGCATCACTGAGATGCTGCCTGTACCCCCTCTCTCTTTGATTCCTGCAGCCAGGACTCGTTTTACGTGCCTTCCTCCCTCACACAACCGGCGCACCAGAGCCCATAAAGCAAGTGGGCCTGCTCCCGGAGGCTCAGAGGCTGGTTGGAAAGGACGTGTTTGTAAGTGTTGCCTGAATGCACAACCACAAGAAACAACACCCTCAGGGCTCGTAAAGTTTTACTCCCAACTCCATGACCTGTCTCATGGTCTACATGGCATGCTAAATTATATCTGTTAAGGAATAAGGCCATAGCTGATAGGGGACAGAGTAAACTAATATACTGCCCTGATAAAATCTCCATCATCAAACTGAATGTCCTTTAATGACTATAGAATTAGCATTGTTTCCATGTTCCAAAGGATGACTAATATTCTAGAATATCCGTCAGGTCCGGTTCCAGTTCCGCAAATAGAATTTGACCTTAAACCATTAGAGCATGAAGCACTGATGTCATGCATCAAGTCTACTAAGTAGCACACATATACATTACCGTTCAAAAGTTTGGACGGTAGTGTATATGTGTGCTGTACGAGATCTTCAGTTTCTTGGCAATTTCTCACATGGAATAACCTTCATTTCTCAGAACAAGAATAGACTGACGAGTTTCAGAAGAAAGTTCTTTGTTTCTGGCCATTTTGAGCCTGTAATCAAACCCATAAATGCTGATGCTCCAGATACTCAACTAGTTTTATTGCTTCTTTAATCAGCACAACAGTTTTCAGCTGTGCTAACATAATTGCAAAAGGGTTTTCTAATGATCAATTAGCCTTTTAAAATGATAAACTTGGATTAGCTAACACAACGTGCCATTGGGACACAGGAGTGATGGTTGCTGATAATGGGCCTCTGTGCGCCTATGTAGACATTCCATTACAAATCTGCCATTTCCAGCTACAATAGTCATTTACAACATTAACAATGTCTATGCGGTATTTCTGATCAATTTGATGTTATTTTAAATGGACAGAAAATTAGCTTTTCTTTCAAAAACAAGGACATTTCTAAGTGACCCCAAACTTTTGAACGGTAGTGTATGTATAGCTACTTACACATTGACTTCTCTAGTCTATAGGATACAGTTATTTTCTAGGGGAGATCTAAGACAGGTTTTGAGTAATGTTATTAAGTGGCTCTGGGGAATTCAGCTCGAGGCACATTTTTCAAGGTTGGGGTGAAGGACTCCCTCATTATCACTATATACTGAGAGAATGAAGCAAAGGATCCAGGAGAGGTACCAGAGGCATCTACCCCGTCCCGCGTGGCATGCAGGGAGTTGACTGTCCTTCATGCTACACACTATATCACTATTGGGCTAATCTCTGGGGTGAACATCTATATGAGGATACGTAAGGCGCGTTGCGTTGGTGGATGTAGACTAGGCGCTCGGAGGGAGTCAGTGGGGAATACAGGGCTCCATTAATGTCACTGGCAGCCATGTTTGTTCATCTGTGTAACGTTCAAATAAAGTCATCACTCCAATACATTACAGAGGAGGCCCTGTCTTCGGTCCAAATGGCACCATTTTCCCTATTTAGTGCACTGCTCTTGACCAGAGCCCTATTAGGGAATAGGGTGTCATTTGGGATGCACACCCTGCTTGTGGAGCCATGTTCATAGATCATGTTGGATTCTGCATTATTATTTGAAGAGCATAAAATATCCATTAAAGGTATGTTCCCACCAGAGGTACTGAAACTTCATCTTATATCTTTAGCACTGTGGGGTAAATATTAGACAGACTTAACAAATTGTCAGCATGCCTGTATAGACATAGTGGGGTAAATATTAGACAGACTTAACAAGTTGTCAGGATGCCTGTATAGACATAGTGGGGTAAATATTAGACAGACTTAACAAGTCGTCAGGATGCCTGTATAGACATAGTGGGGTAAATATTAGACAGACTTAACAAGTTGTCAGCATGCCTGTATAGACATAGTGGGGTAAATATTAGACAGACTTAACAAGTTGTCAGCATGCCTGTATAGACATAGTGGGGTAAATATTAGACAGACTTAACAAGTTGTCAGCATGCCTGTATAGACATAGTGGGGTAAATATTAGACAGACTTAACAAGTTGTCAGCATGCCTGTATAGACATAGTGGGGTAAATATTAGACAGACTTAACAAGTTGTCAGCATGCCTGTATAGACATAGTGGGGTAAATATTAGACAGACTTAACAAGTTGTCAGCATGCCTGTATAGACATAGTGGGGTAAATATTAGACAGACTTAACAAGTTGTCAGCATGCCTGTATAGACATAGTGGGGTAAATATTAGACAGACTTAACAAGTTGTCAGCATGCCTGTATAGACATAGTGGGGTAAATATTAGACAGACTTAACAAGTTGTCAGTATGCCTGTATAGACATAGTGGGGTAAATATTAGACAGACTTAACAAGTTGTCAGCATGCCTGTATAGACATAGTGGGGTAAATATTAGACAGACTTAACAAGTTGTCAGCATGCCTGTATAGACATAGTGGGGTAAATATTAGACAGACTTAACAAGTTGTCAGCATGCCTGTATAGACATAGTGGGGTAAATATTAGACAGACTTAACAAGTTGTCAGCATGCCTGCATAGACATAGTGGGGTAAATATTAGACAGACTTAACAAGTTGTCAGGATGCCTGTATAGACATAGTGGGGTAAATATTAGACAGACTTAACAAGTTGTCAGCATGCCTGTATAGACATAGTGGGGTAAATATTAGACAGACTTAACAAGTTGTCAGCATGCCTGTATAGACATAGTGGGGTAAATATTAGACAGACTTAACAAGTTGTCAGCATGCCTGTATAGACATAGTGGGGTAAATATTAGACAGACTTAACAAGTTGTCAGCATGCCTGTATAGACATAGTGGGGTAAATATTAGACAGACTTAACAAGTTGTCAGCATGCCTGTATAGACATAGTGGGGTTCCTGTCAGGCTACTGGGAATGTAAAACCCTCAAATCAGCAATGCAGTCTGTCCCAAACTGAGTGGTTCTTTGAAGAATGTTGAAAAACTGTTTAATATGTATAACAAACTCTGTGAGGTTTCCTGTTTCCAATGTGAATGAAGAGTAGACTTGGAAGACAGCCTTTTCACTTTTTATTTTATCTTATCTCTGAAATCAAATCTAATTATACCAAATATGTGTTTGAATGTTTGTCCTTAATATTGTTTGCTTTACCTAAGGAGAGAGAGTCCACATCAAACTACCGCTGTGGAATGATAGGGTGCTTAACTCAATATCTAATTCAAACAGCTGGGAGTAAGGCTTTCTGGACAACACCATTATGAGGGTCATCATAACCTCATTCCGTCTCTGAGCGGTATGAGACTCCTGGCCAAGACCCTGGGCTGAGTGTGTCCCAAATTACATTATATATTCCCTATAAAGTGTTTTACTTTTGATCAGGGGACCATACATTTACGACTTTCATACGTACGCCTTTACTATATACTTCTCAGTAGTTGGTATTCAGACTTATGCAGGTGCGTAATGGGCTTTGCAGGCGTGGTTTCCTGAATACATGGAATTCAACCACTGAAAACCCTACCACTTGCTGGTCAACAGATTTTCTCATAGAGTTTTCATTCAATAGTGTTTTCAGTACAGTTATATAAAGCCATCTCATTAAATTTGGTGTACCACTTTTACTGCAGTGGGTTAAATCAGGGTCACGCCGAGTGTTTCTTGGTACTCAAACAAATCTACTTTGAAACAAAAGTATACACCTTACACACATGGTTATGGGCTTAAAAAAGAAGACACCTGTACCATGTCAGATATAGAGTTGATATGTATTCAATTTGGAGTTTGCATCCCAATGTTACACTTTATATTCATCACAGACGATAAAAAAATTATGAAACAGAACTGTTCAGAATATTAGGGATCAATGAAAGGACATGTAAATACATGCATATTCCTCTCGCTTTCAGCACCAATTGGTAGATTTAAAAATACTCTGATCGTGCTTATTATTTAGGGTTGGAGAGTATTTAAGGTTTGGAGAGCCTTTATGCACGAAATATATTGGTGAATAAAAAATACAGTGGTTTGATTCATATTGAAAGTTGCCATATTCAATTGTTCAACCATGAAATATTGGAAGGTGAGAAAAGTATACAATAGGTATTGAACAATAATCCTACAAATGTACCCTAATAATCCTCACTAGTCATGGAACTGTGACGCCAACCGTCCAGTCGTAGTGACCGTACGCCAGGGTCCAGGTTTAAACTGCTATGTATGGTCTGCGTTCCATAATGATTGAAATAGGCTTGAAATGCTTCAACCTAATATGATCCACTATTGTTAGCGATCCTCAGGAACAACCATGTGAATGTGACAGAGGAAAGAAAGGTAAACCAATGATCTAATGGAATGATTCAAAATGTAACGAAACTAACACTAAAGTGAGAGTTCTAAATCAATGTGGGTATAATTGATGGTTGTTACCGATAGTGTCTATTATTGAACACCATACAAATTGTAAAAAATACAATGAAAAGTCATATAATCAAGTCGGTATACTGTCATTTGTGCATGGCTACAGAAGCCTACAGCTTGGGTCTACACATGTTATCCCTGCAATTTAGAAGGCCAGCATTTCACAAACTGCTCTGTGGAAAATGTGATAGATATGTTGATATGCTTCAGTTTCAGTGGAGGCTGCTGAGGGGAGGATGGCTCATAATAATGGCTTGAACGGAGTCAGTGGAATGCCGTCAACCACATGGAAACCATGGAAACCACGTGTTTGATGTGTTTGATGCCATTCCATTGACTCCATTCCAGCCATTATTATGAGCCATCCTCCCCTCAGCAGCCTCCACTGTAATCCGTTTGCTGCCATATGACTGGTTTGACATTTGTCTCCAGCGATCATAAGGTCAAATATATCTAAAACAATTGTAATGTATATTTACAACCCCCTTATACAAACAGATTACTCATTTACCTAGCTCTTATCAATAGTTCTTATCAATTTGTAAATTATAGTGCATGGAGAATGCTGTTATTTCTATCGGAAAAAGAAAGTAGATGTTGTTCCACTTGGAACCGACAGGTTGCCCGACCTGATTCCATCTTGTGAAAGCAATGATGACTATGTACTTACTATACAGTATTTCACATTATTTAGTAATTATGAAAGGCCAGAGTATGAGACAAGGCTGAATATCATAGAGCTCATTTTAAGAAATAAAGATGTGTTGAATAAAGTTCCATATATGTGTGTGTTCAGCTTATAAGTTCATGTACATATGAGCTGGTGATACCCTGGCAAGGCATTCAACGCACATGGTTCAACTTTGAGTTTGAGTCATCAATTAATTACTCCCACCATACAGGTGTTGACTATCATTATTTTCTGATGTTAAATCTAACATTGAGTCTTGCCAAATGTGGTGCTCAAACAGAGTACAGCTGCAGAAAGTATTTGCAGAGAAAATATCTCTCATCATCATCATCATCATCATCATCATCATCATCATAGTTGTTATGTGGGTCTAGTCCTGTTCAGGGTGAGAAAGCACAAAGCAGCTATACAGGAACAGTGGTCTCCTGACAGAACATAGAAACAGAACCCGACTCAATACATGAATCCATTCAAGAGTTAGGAGCAGTGATGACAAACATTCTAGAATTGTTTTATTGTTTTTTATTTAACCTTTATTTAACTAGGCAATTCAGTTAAGAACAAATTCTGATTTACAATGACGGCCTACCAAAAGGCAAAAGGCCTCCTGCGGGGACGGGGGCTGGGATAAAAAATATGAATAAATAAAATATAAATATAGGACCAAACACACATCACGACAAGAGAGACAACACCACATAAAGAGAGACCTAAGACAACAACATAGCATGGCAGCAACACATGACAACACAGCATGGTAGCAACACAACATGACAACAACATGGTAGCAGCACAACATGGCAGCAACACAACATGGTAGCAGCACAAAACAGGGTACAAACATTATTGGGCACAGACAACAGCACAAAGGGCAAGAAGGTAGAGATGACAATACATCACACAAAGCAGCCACAACTGTCAGTAAGAGTGTCCATGATTGAGTCTTTGAATGAAGAGATTGAGATAAAACTGTCCAGTTTGAGTGTTTGTTGCAGCTCGTTCGCTAGCTGCAGCGAACTGAAAAGACGATGTGTGTGCTTTGGGGACCTTTAACAGAATGTGACTGGCAGAACGGGTGTTGTATGTGGGGGATGAGGGCTGCAGTAGATATCTCAGATAGGGGGGAGTGAGGCCTAAGAGGGTTTTACAAATAAGCATCAACCAATGGGTCTTGCGACGGGTATACAGAGATGACCAGTTTACAGAGGAGTATAGAGTGCAGTGATGTGTCCTATAATTAACATTGGTGGTAAATCTGATGGCCGAATGGTAAAGAACATCTAGCCGCTCAAGAGCACCCTTACCTGCCGATCTATAAATTACATTTCTGTAATCTAGCATGGGTAGGATGGTCATCTGAATCAGGGTTAGTTTGGCAGCTGCGGGGAAAGAGGAGCGATTACGATAGAGGAAACCAAGTCTAGATTTAACTTTAGCCTGCAGCTTTGATATGTGCTGAGATAAGGACAGTGTACCGTCCAGCCATACTCCAAAGTACTTGTATGATGTGACTACCTCAAGCTCTAAACCCTCAGAGGTAGTAATT
The DNA here is from genome assembly GCA_023634145.1 of Thymallus thymallus. Lineage (NCBI taxonomy): Eukaryota > Metazoa > Chordata > Actinopteri > Salmoniformes > Salmonidae > Thymallus > Thymallus thymallus. The sequence goes on along the minus strand of CM042415.1, from coordinate 30,617,082 downwards.
ACATCTGTGGGGAGAGGGGCATTCTTCTTACCAAACCACATTACCTTTGTTTTGGAGGTGTTCAGAACAAGGTTAAGGGTAGAGAATCAGTTGAAGAGGTTATGGGCAGGGAGCTCCATAGTCTTTTAAACTAGGCAACAGTGCGAGGTAACCGTCTGCCAAGGAAGACTATAGGAGCTCCAGCATCACTGTTGATCCAAGGGAACCTGGCTGGATCAGTTTGGATCTGGTTAGCCAGCCAAGCTTCAGGTTTATAGGAAATTACAGAAATTACATAAATGAGTAAAAACAGTGGTTTGCCTTCATTTGCTTGTATAACAGGAGCTACATGACCAAGGGGCTCACTTTATTCCAAGATACCCACGTGGACATTACTACAGTGGGCATGACTATTACTGGACACAACCTTCACCCTGGTGCCATGGCCCTGCCAGTGTATGAATAAAGTCTTCACCACTAACGTAAGAATGCGTTACTCGATCGGACTGGAATACATACCCCTGCTCGAGCACTACACTATGAGAGGACAGGCTTGTGGTAATGGCTGGAGCGGAATTAGTGGAACAGTTCAAATACATCCAACACATGATTTCCAGGTGTTGCCATTCCATTTGCTCCGTTCCAGCCATTATTATGGGCTGTCCTCCCCTCAGCAGCCTCCACTAATATACAAGTATGGGGATTATCTGGTTTAAATGCACAGGATGCCACACTGTGGTTCTGCTGCAGTTTTTATGTTAATCCTCCATAAACAAGCTTCACATTATGCTGAGAGCAGTGTGGAAGTAACTGCAGAACAGGTGGTCTCTCTCTCTCTCTCTCTCTCTCTCTCTTTCTCTCTCTCTCTCTCTCTCTCTCTTTCTCTCTCTCTCTCTCTCTCTCTCTCTCTCTCTCTTTCTTTCTCTCTCTGCGCATGCGTGGGCGTTTGTGGAGCGTGTGTGAGAGCTCGAGCTTTGAGCGCGTGTATTTGGGTCTTTTCCTTATATATTTCTATTCTATTTGTATTTATTTTTTACTTCTAAGTTTGTTTATTTGATTTAGTATTTATCTTGTGGTTTGTTTGTGCTGCCTGCTTTCTTAGGAAGCATGGCAGCTCAGGCTGGGAGTGGGCTTGATGTCCTCACACGCCGTCACGGAGTCAAAATAGTAACCGTGGCGAGTGTAGAGGCTTGTTGTCTGGGTGTAGGAGAGGTTGTTGGCCATCTAAACATTGTCTCCGCATCCAGAATGAATGGCGCGACCGTGATTTTTTTGAACTCGGTGGAAAAAGCAAACGAGGTGGTTGCGCGAGGTATAATCATTGACGAAATACTTACACCTGTTTTACCGCTGTTGTTACCGTCTAAAAAAGTCACAATATCGAATATCCCTCCGTTTCTCAGTGATGATATTTTGAAACAAGCGCTGTCACGGTATGGAAAGTTGGTTTCGCCGATCAAGAAGATTATGATCAGGTGTGAATCTCCTTTATTGAAACATATCGTTTCATTTAGGAGATTTGCTTTCATGATTATTAAAGATGACGCAGAATTGGACTTGGCGCTAAATTTCCGTGTGGACGATTTTGAATATGTAGTGTTTGTTACTACTGACAAAATGAAGTGCTTTGGATGTGGTAAATCGGGCCATTTAATCCGTTCATGTCCTGACAAGAATGCAGCGGGAGGTAGTAAGGATAGTGGTTCGACTGAAGAAACTACTGTTAAACCGTCTGGGGTCGGTCTGGCTGAAGCAGTGCCGACCGTGGATACACCTGCTGGGGAAGGAACATCTGTTGAGGGGCCTGTGGAAGCTGGATCGACCTCGACGGAATCGGTGAATGAAGGTAGGGATACTTCTGTAGCTGCAGAAACTGGGCTGTTGAACAGTGATGTAGAACACATGGGGGAAGATGACGTGTCTGACACAGAAGCGGAAAATAGGATGTTTAAAATACCAAAAAAACGAAAAAATGTCGCAAAGATCAGTAAGGCAAAGTGTTTTAAAAAAGAAGTGTTTGACGATCAGAAAGAGTCAGAAAGTGGAAGTGAAATGTCTGACTCAAGTACAGTGTTGTCACAGATCGAAGGTATTAGCAGAAGCTATGATGTTGATGACATAAAACATTTCCTTAATACCACTAAAAACAAAAGAGGTGTTATTGTAAAAGAATATTTCCATGACTTAACGCAGTTTCATGACAAAGCCAAAAGCCTAATAACAGCTGGGTGCCTTTCAGACAGGGAGGTTTATCGGTTGAAAAAGATTGTGAGCAAAGTTGGCACGGAATTAAATGAAAATGAGGACTAAGAATAATCTGGTTTTGCTTGGTTTTTTTTGTTTGTTTATTTATTTCAGTATGGCTGAAGTGCGGATTGCCTCCTTGAATGTTAATGGTGCTAGAAATTATAGAAAAAGAGCTGAGCTGTATGAAATTATCAAGCAGAAAAAAATAGATGTCACTTTGATTCAGGAAACGCATAGTGACGTGAACAACGTTAATGATTGGATGAAGGAATGGGAAGGTTTATCTTTTTTCAGCCACAACACCACGTTAAGTGGAGGAATAGCAATATTATTTGCAAAAACCTTTAATCCATGTTCATATCAAGTTAAAGAGTTTTTGAAGGGTAGACTTTTAAAAGTGACAGCACAAATGGAGAATTATAATTTTGTTTTTATTTGTGTGTATGTCCCCAACTCAACAATTGATAGGATGTTGTTTTTAGACACATTATGTTCTGTTTTACAAGATGTTTCTAATGATGATTATTTATTTTTAGGAGGAGATTTTAATTGTACAGTGAGTAATTGTGACAGAAATCATATTGAACCCCATATGCCTTCAAGAAAACGTCTCATTCAAATAATAAATAGGCATGAGTTAAGTGACGTATGGAAGTTTTATCATGAGGATAAAAGACAATATACTTGGGCACATGCACGTGATAATGTTTTATCTCTGGCAAGACTGGATAGATTTTATGTGTTTAAGCATCATGTTGGTATTTTTAAAAATTGTTGTATTTTTCCTGTTGGTTTTTCAGATCATTGCATGGTGCAATGTTCTTTTATTTTGAATTCTGTCAAGCCTAAAAGTGCTTACTGGCATTTTAATTTAACTTTGTTAGATAATAAGGATTTTATACACACTTTTAAATTGTTTTGGGCTGATTACAGAACAAAAAAAGAATCTTTTCGATCAGTACAAAAATGGTGGGATTTTGGAAAAGTACAAATTAAACAGTATTGTCAGCAGTATGCTCACAACAGCACCAAAGTTTTAAATCAGTCAATGAAAGACTTAGAGAATGACATAATTAAGATACAGGAATTGGCAGAATCAACAAAACAACAAAGCTATTTGAAAATTCTTTCTAAGAAAAAGAATCAATTGGCAGAATTATTAGGGGTTAAAACACAAGGGGCTTTGGTCCGGTCAAGATTTATAAGTCTTGATCAAATGGATGCACCTTCAAAGTATTTTTTTAACCTTGAAAGGAAAAATGGGCAAAAAAGAATCATTCATGCTTTGCGATCTGAGGAAGGAATTCTATTGTCCAATCCTGTAGTGATTAGAAGGAGGGCAATTGGTTTTTATGAGAAACTGTACAGAAGTGAACTAGGATCAGACAATATCAATGAGAGTGTCTTCTTTGAGGATTTACCAAAGGTGTCTGATGAAGCTAATGCAGAGATTTCAGGTGTGCTTAGCCTGGGAGAACTGCATCAGGCCGTTCAGAGCATGGAATCCGGAAGGGTGCCTGGAATTGATGGCATACCAATAGACTTCTATAAATGTTTTTGGGAAGTTTTAGGAGAGGATCTCTTAGAAGTACTCAATGGTAGTTTGGACGAAGGTCTTCTACCTTTGAGTTGCCGGAGAGCAGTCCTGACCCTCCTTCCCAAAAAAGGAGATCTCACAGAGATCAAAAACTGGAGACCTGTTTCACTTCTGTGTAGTGACTATAAACTTCTTTCAAAGATTTTAGCAAACAGATTATCAATAATTATGAATGAGTTGATTCATCCAGACCAAACCTACTGTGTCCCCAAAAGGTCAATTTTTGATAATATTTCCCTTATTAGGGATATTTTTGATGTCTCTAAGTTATCAAATAGTGACATTGGACTGATTTCACTCGACCAAGAGAAAGCTTTCGACAGAGTTGAACACACATACTTATGGGAAACGTTAAAAGCTTTTGGTTTTAGTAAAAGTTTTATAGATAAAATTAAAGTTTTGTACAGTGATGTTGAGAGCATACTCAAAATGAACGGTGGCTTATGCACTCCTTTTAAAGTGTTTAGGGGAGTGAGGCAGAGATGCCCGCTATCTGGAATGCTATATTCGCTAGCAATAGAACCTCTGTTACAACAATTGAGAAAAAATGTACAAGGTTTTAAGTTGCCTAATTTTGTAAAAAGTATAAGAGTCTCTGCATATGCTGATGATGTTTTAGTGTTTGTTAGTCAACAGAGGGATGTACAGGTTTTAATGAGTGTACTTGATGATTTTAAAAAACTGTCCTCTGCTAAAACTAATTGGGAGAAAAGTGAAGCAATACTAATAGGGGATTGGAAAAATGGTTCTTTTTCCCTTCCTCCTGGTTTAGTATGGAAGAGAGGAGGCTTTAAATATTTGGGGGTTTTTTTAGGAGATGAAGCAACTGTGCAAAAAAATTGGGAAGGAACTCTTGAAAAAGTTAAAGGTCGACTTGAAAAATGGAAGT